>PVIR01008460.1:0-56732 GCA_004026965.1 Petromus typicus
TTTGGTCGTCTTGACAGAAACTTGGTTTAAATTGCAGAGAGAAAGTGAAATACCGAGGAAAGTGACTATAGGAAATGCCCCAGAGAGAGACAGAACCCCTGTCAGGTAACATTTAGGCATGGAGTGTGACACTGTATTAACCTTTTTAATGGATGGACGTAATAAAGTGACATGTAAATGGGGCTCCGGGGGAGATATGACACTATATCTGGAAGAAGATAAAACAGTTGGTTGAATACTGGGCTATTATAGCAGTTTGCAAACCTTGGATAAACTCAGTCAGCGGTTGTATAATTGGTTATTCAATCCGACCCTTGTTCACAGCACAAAGCCAGGAACACTGAGACCTGTTGCCAATTTGAGTGAATATAGCGACTGTACTCGGCTGGGGCCTAGCACTGGAGCCAGGCCTTTTCCTGTGGGCTGGTTGCTACCATGTCTGGGACTGGCCCGGTGACAGTGAGTCTTTTGTTGTGAAAGGCTGGCTGGTACTCCCCTCCTTTGCAAAATGTCTAACAGCTACACAAATATAAGAAAATAGGAAAAGGGACTCACTGTAGCTTTTCTCTCCGAAAATTAATGTGGAATTATTAGTTTTCCTTTCTCCTCCACCCCTCCCTTTCAAGGGGGAAAGTCTTGAGTTAAGTAAACTTGAAGAGTGATATAAAAGCTGCTTCCAGATAAGAATGAAACCTTGGTAGTCTCTGACTAGAATCCGATATGTATGGAGAAATTCATCGTAACTTGATTCACGAAAATGGATTTCTGACCAAGGTAGTTTTATTTTTCCCCCTTTCTCCTATGAAAGTTCATGTACTGAGAAGATTGTTTTTACTGAGTATCTCCACGGCTGGAAGATATAGCATGTTTAGAAACCTGCTATACATTTAACTGCGTGAAACAAAGCACCCCACCTTCTCTGCTTAAATACACTGGACAGGAGCCAGGAGACTAACCGCGTACTGTTTTGAGTCTAATAAAATTTGAGAAATAAATCAGTGAAGATTTTGATTTGAACACGCGGGATAAAGAATGCCCAGTCTTCTCACAGAGCTCAATTCATAAAGGAATCTTTAACAAGCCTGTAGTATTTGCCAGTTAGGTACTGCTTACTGACAGGATGGCAGGTCCCCAGCTGCAATCAATTACGTTGCCATTATTTCTGTTGTTTAAACAAGCCTAGGAATACGAGTTCAGAAGATTTCCCAAAATGTCCAAGTTCGAAAACAAAGTAGAGAGCGTGTTCCAAAAGGAAGAAAACAAATACAGCCCGAGATGGATATCCCACCCCCCCGCCAGGATTTTTAATCATCTCTGCCACCATATTCACCCCCTTCCCGATCCCACCTTGTGTATCCAGCATTTCGAAAGTCACGCACACAACCCATAGTGCCTGATTTAATACAAGGTTGCAATTCAATCAGAGATTGCTGAGGTCATGTCATATAAATGGCTACAGTACTTTTCGGCTCAGTTATAGCCTTGATAATTTGGGGGTTTGTTTTGTTAACTGAATAGTCTCCGACTGGGAGATGAGGGTCGCTAAACATTTTGTAGCGGTGAAAATAATTCAAGGGGGCTAAAAAGTAGTGATCTGGGGCTGGGACCAGACAAGCAGAGACTTTTGGAATGGACAAGAGGAGCAACGAGGTGGATCAGAAGCCAAAAGAGTACAAAGAAAACAGTAGCCATTTTTTTTTTCTAAAGAGAAAATAAAACATTGAAAGAAGTACTAGCTGTCGTGAAACAAATATAAGAATAGAAGGAGCGTTTAACTCAAAATATATGAGAAGATGTACTATAGAGACTCCAGCAGAGGCCTTTAATGGAAAATCCACGTGGCCATCTCATTACACACACTTCCCTGGGAGGCAGGTATTATGAGCATTAGTGAGAAGGTGATATTATAAAAAATTGATTATAATCAAGCTGAATGCATTTGGGCTTAATAAACGCATTGTGTGGAGCTAGTGAGCATCATGGCATAATAGAGACCTCTTAGCATCGACTTGTCTATATAAGTATTGTATTTCATTATGTTGATCTTCAGAGACTTACCGGATGGGAAAATAAGAATTTTCTAGGTAAAGAGAAGATCACAGAGTTGTACGTTGTCCCCTATTAACCCCAGTCAATATAATGCAACATATATCTCGGCATCTTAATCTCTCCACTGTTTTTTCTAGCGTACTATATAATACGGCATTGTCTAGAACAGACAGATGTCTCCCATAGGTCACTGTTTGTAATTTAGTAAATTGTAGGTGTCCAAGTGGAGAGGCTGGAGCGGCTGGTGAAGATTGAATGCGTGAGATGCCTCATTAATTTAATGTAGGTAAGAGGCTGGTGGGCTTAAAGGATTTGGTAGCAGCCCCATTGAGAGCCACCTCGATGTAATTCAAACAGGGCGAGAGGAACTTCGTCTTCTTCTCACTTTCCCCCCTCCATGCTGTGAAACCTCACTGACTGTTATTTCGTAGGCACCGTGTGTGTCACAACACCAGCGAAAGCCTGAAATATGTCCGACAATGAGGGTTTTAATCACACTCAGCTCGAGTATTTTTTTTTTTTAAGTACTGGATGTTAGTTTCTCCCCAGCTTTGTTTGGCCTGAAGCTCTTCACATTTTGAGGATTTGGCTTTGTTGCTCTCAAACTTTCTGTGGGCACTGCCCTAGAAGCTGAACAATTTGGTGACAAACAGAGAAGCAACTTGAGTCTCACATCTAGGATTTATGGACTAAGATGATAAACTGTCACCCTCGGATGATAGGAAACCTTGTTAGATGGTGGCTAAACTTTAGTGTAACTTATACATGTTGTAAATGTTCTTATAAAGAGTTTAATCCTCTTCTTGTTGAAAGTCATTTCTCTTTTGTTCTTTAATAACTGCCCTGTAACGGTCTCTCTTTAGGATCAGAATACATCTTATATTTACAATCTCATATGTATTTATTTTAAGTAAGTAATATATCTTTCAGTGTGGATGCCTGTCATGTAATCAGTTTTGATGATTACAAATTGATTGCAATACATTAAATAACTTTCTTTTTTTTTTCTTTAAGGTTTTTGGAGACAGGGTCTCAGTTTGTGGTTCAGGCTGGCCCTGAGCTCAGATTTAAATCACATCAGCAATCCTCCTGCCTCTGCCTCCCGAGTGCTGGGATTACAGGCATGAGCCACCACGCCCGGCACTGTGGGATGTGGTACTGGTTGCTGCTGGGCGTGAGTCTCCACACCCAGTATAGGTATGTGGTTACCGGGGATCGAACCCCGGTCCTTGCACTTGCATGACAGGCGCCGGAACCATTGAGCTAAATCCCCGGTCCTTAAATAACTTTCTTACCAAGTTTCTTACATTCAAATACGAGCCAAGCAGCCAGCCCATTTGGAATGACTCATTTGGGATGCTTTTAATTCACTAAAAAACTCAAGCTCTATATCTGAAACACCTCATAAGACTAAATCAAAAATATTTTTCTAAGTAATTTTCATTGTGCTTTATATTTGAGCTGAACCTTCTCTGGAGAAGAGTTCTAAGAGCTTTCCAATTGTTTGAGAACTGTGAGATGCTTTTGAGACCTCAGCACCAATTCTGTTGTTCAGCTTTATAGTTTGCTGTCAAAGCGGGCGCTCTAGTGCTCAGTTTGCAGAAGAGATCCAAGGTCCCATAGCCTTGTAGGGGTGAAACACTTTGCCACACCCTTTGGGAACTGGACAACAGGTTCCTGAGCTTTTCTGTATCCCTGGGGGAAAATATCCATGGGTCTAAACCCCTTTGAATTTCTAACATATGGAGCACAGATTTTCACAACTTCACCATAGACCATTCCCAGTTTGTAAAAACTTGCCCTTCTGACCCCGAAGGTCAGTATATTGGGTGGTCTTTCACTTTCCTTGAGTTTGCCCATCCTTTTGAAATGAAATACTGATCTATATCTTAATTTTTTAACTGCTGATAAGTCATTGTGCTTCACCAAAATCCCTATGCTATTTTTAATGTTTTCTCCTGCTTTTCAAGAGAAAAAAAAAACAACTTTTACATAAATGAATCATTAGGAAAGCAAGGAATATACATCATAGTACGGCAGGCATTCTTTGAGCCCTCTCCACACCCACGTACTTTTCTTTCTTAGATGCTTTTCTTACGAGGAGGGAAACTCAAGTTATATGTAAACATTGATGTCAATTATAATAAATGTGTCTGTGAAAAAGATTTCTGTGATGTGTATCTATAGATCAGTATCTTTAGCTATCATTACATAGGAGAATCTGTTTTACTCCTGGAGAGCTAAACACGGGATAGAAAAAGAACATTCAGCTGTACCATTTCTTCTTCCTGCATTGTTCTCTCAGTATTTCATCATCTTCAAATGCTGATTCATCATGTTTTTCTCTCAGCTCTTCAGTCTGAAACACGATTCGATGCATGTTACCGAACTCTTGATCCTTTCAAGAGTTTCTGAACAAGTCACCCTGTTGCTGACCTGCAGAGATCCATTTTAACTATATTCAAATGACAGACAATTTTATTTTCCATCACAACCCACAGTCCAAGATGAGTAATTTCTGGTCCTGCCATTCCCCTAAAATTTTACACAGAGAATTTTCTAAATAGAAAAGCCTTTATCTCACTCATCCCTGTCTCATTTACCACATTATTCAGAGCCTTAGTTCTACCATTCTTCTCCGAAGCCATGCTCTGTCGTTCTCTACCATTCAGAGCCAGTACCCATGTCGTTTCAATGACTTCTAAGGATTACATAGATACCTCCAACGTCTTCTGTGTGTAATGAATTGTACTGAACTAGATGAATGTGTTCCCCAGAACCACAAAGCCAGTGAATGACTAGGCCGGGGAGTTAGCTCAGTGGTTCTGGCGCCTGTCTTGCAAGCGCAAGGACCAGGGGGTTCAATCCCCGGTAGCCACATACAATACTGGGTGTGGAGATTCACGCCCAACAGCAATCAGCACCACACACCACAGTGCCGGGGGTGGTGGATCATGCCTGTCATCCCAGCACTCGGGAGGCAGAGGCAGGAGGACTGCTGTGATGTGAGTTGGAGGCTGAGCTCAGGGCCAGCCTGAACTACAAAGTGAGACCCTGTCTCAAAAAAAAAAAAAAAAAAGCCAGTGAATGACAACAAAAAGAGATAGAAATATTTGTAATGTCTGATCGCATAATTCCAGAACCCTTTTGTGAAATTAAGCAAAACTGGATCACGATACCTCAGTGAATCACCGTCTTCCTTCTCCCCTACTTAATAGTTAAAATATACGTGGACTTCTCTTCTGCTTTCTATTCTTTTTGTTGTTGTTGTTCTTTTTTCATTTTTCGTTGCTTTTCACTTTGATATTTTTTCCTTTGCTCTTGAAAGGCTACACTGCAGTGAGTTGTAAAATAGGAATATATTAGAAGATATTTGGAATTGTTTAGTTCCTAATGTTAGCTGTTGCTCACATGACAGT
The DNA here is from genome assembly GCA_004026965.1 of Petromus typicus. Classification (NCBI taxonomy): domain Eukaryota; kingdom Metazoa; phylum Chordata; class Mammalia; order Rodentia; family Petromuridae; genus Petromus; species Petromus typicus. The sequence continues at coordinate 5,469 of PVIR01008460.1, forward strand.
GTGGTGTTAGTGAAATTCTCCTTCCTAAGTAGAATTCAGTGAATGCATGAGACCCTTTTAAGTCTTATCCATTTGCAACATCTTTTAAACTCAGTTTTCTAATTGGTAGAGTGTTTCATCCAGGACTTGTATTTATCAAAGAGAATGAAGAGACGTTCATGTTCCTGTAATCCAAAGGTGACATGACAATCAAATGCTGAGGTGGCCCCTCCAGTTTCAATTTTAAGACAGCTCATCTGTTGAGGGAAGGCCAGGCACACACAGTCCATCCCTTTGTACTCTTCCATGCCTGGAGAAATACAGAGTGAACACTTATTATTGAGTTACTCCATTCTACTCTTCTTATCCATATACTGATCTTTTAATTTAACTTTATCTTGCTACTTTGATTCAATTATTTTCCTAATTGTGTACAAGATGGGAAATTGGTCCCATTTTTTGGCAATTACTACCTAGTAGAATTTTTTTATTGCAGGTTCCATTTTACTTATTACTTTAGAACTTTTGGTTTCTGGCAGTACTGGTAGCATTTAGGTAAAAAGAAAAAATCTATCCACACAATTATTTACTATTCATTAGTGAATTAAATTCCAGTAAGGGACTCTAGTAATTCTAACAAAATTAGGGTCTAATTTTGTTGCAATAAGTGAGACAGTAACAGAGTAACTTAGTGACACTGTAGCAGTTTGTACCAAAGATTTTAGAGTCTGTTTTACAATCTGTAAATCTCCTCCTCCAGAAAGGGCACATTTCTTGAGTTCATAGGCCATGGGGAAGCGCCTATCTCTCTCCTACAGCCTTGGGCAGCACAGTAGAGGCCTGACTGGCGATTCTGTCATAAATAGGAGATGCGTGATACCTCTAATTGTGTGTGTACATATGCACATGCACTTTATGTACAAATAGTGCAAAATAATGAAAATAGCAATCTCCATGTAGAATGTACATTTGGCCATTTGAAATAGTCTCTGATAACTTTCATTGTACATTAAGCCATTAAAAGCAAAGATAATAGTTTGATACAGTCATTCAGAAATGACACAGGCATATGAGATGTGTTTGAAACATAGTAAATAGCTCGTATTTTTAAAAAAATTAGTGATTCGCCATTAACCCCATTGTCCTTTGCTTCAGACACGCTCATCCCATCTGTCTGTGGCTACTTTCTGCAGCAGTGCTGGGTGTGTTTGTTTGTGAGTGTATTCAGCTGTCCTGTCGTGGCACTCTTGTCCTACGACACCTCAGAACACTTTGCCTTTAGGAAAGAGCCAGAAGGTGCCCACTGTGCCAGTCTGATAAGGTGGATGAGCACACACAAGCCTGCCTTCCTGCTGGAGGGGACTCCACAGCGGCCTTCACTTTTGAGCAGTTCTTACAAAAACACACCCACAAAGGAGGACTTCCGGAGGGGCTTCAGAAAGGGACAAGATGCTGGGATAAGTGCGCTCTCTGACAAAAGGGGGGATATTTTGAGCAGGATTAATTGTGCTGTATCTTCTGTGGCATAAAATTTTTGAACTGAAACATTTACCATTTATTCTGACCACCTTTTCTGTCAATAGGCTATGATACCTAATTTTATGATTTTTATGATTTTATGTTTTGATGATACAGGAGAAATAAAAACCATGGCCTCCTTTTTATTTATTTATTTATTTATTTATTTATTTATTTATTTATTTGAGACAGGGTCTTGCTTTGTAGTTCAGGCTGGCCCTGAGCTCAGCTTCCAACTCACATCACAGCAATCCTCCTGCCTCTGTGTCCCAAGTGCTGGGATTACAGGCGTGAGCCACCACGCCCGGCACTGTGGTATGTGGTACTGGTTGCTGCTGGGTGTGAGTCTCCATGTCCAGTATGGTATGTGGTTACCAGGGATCGAACCCGGGTCCTTGCACTTGCATGACAGACACCATAACCACTGAGCTAACTCCCCGGCCCAATCATGCTCTCCTTTTATCTTCTCTATGTAGTTGTTCTTTAAATTTTTATTTTCTTCCTTTATATTTATTTTATCTTTTTCTCTCTAAGTGAGAATACTTTTTAAAGAAAATCCTTACAGGTTTGTTTCGGCATAGAGATTTTATTGTTTTGCTTTGCTGCTCTGCATTCTGAGATCCCCCCACTTGTATCAAACAAAAGATTGCAGTCTTGTGTGGAACTTTGTGAATATGAGAAATAAAATGATTGTATTTTCTCATCTAAAATTATAAGTGACACAATCCAAAATTCATGAAAAGGTTACAAGAGACCAGATACGACAAGTTGTTAAGGCAGATGGACTTCTTGGGTTCAGAAGACTGTGTGCATATTTGGTGATAGGAGTTTAAAAGAAAATCAAGGAATATTTTTCTTGATTTTAAAATCTAGTATTCTATCAATATTAGGATATAAAATGTATAAAGTGAATTATAACAAGCATTGGAGCCACTTAACTACCTGTGTATCACAATCCCTGATTTATCACATGAATCATGTGAGTTTTATGTTCCTATCTTTTTTTTTAATTGAAATCTTTATTGGTACATTACATATACACATCATGATTGCACTTAACAATGAGAATGTGTACCAGTATATGACACAACTTATTTCTCATTTTTTCCCAGAGCCCTACCCACCCTACTGCCCCCCCATATACATAAACTTTGTTTCCTTTCTTTTTTGTTATAATCTCATTATTATTTCCCCTTCACCCTATTTCACTTTGAGTATTTTCTATTTCACAATATATAACATACAATTCTAGAACTCATTTACATCTTTATTTTCTCATACCAGAGAAAAGATGGCATATTTACTTATCTGTGACCTATTTATTTCGCTTATGAGGATATCCTCAAAGTATGTCCCTTTAAGTAAAAATGATTCAAACTTAGCATTTTTTATGGCACAGTAATACTCCATTCTATAGCAGAGTGTAGAAGAACCACATATTGTTCCTATCTTTGCAGGCAGCTGGCAGGCCGAGGTTCCAATTTGTGTTCACATATGTGGTGCCAGAGAAGGCTCGGGATGTGCGCTGGTTTAGCATCACTGTGCTTTAGTTCTCACTCCCAGGGGTAAATCATTCTGTTGCATGTGTAAACTGCTGACCTTCTTATTCTAATGCATGGTAAATGGTTTTCTGTCTCTCTACTTTTTACGTCTTCATTCTCTTCTCCACCCCCTACTTTCCCAATTTTGATCAATGATATTCTGCAAATACGATCATTAGCTTTTATTCTCAGCACATTCTAGATATTTCATTAAGTGGATCGACATGTAAATGCACTGTATAGGGCTTACACGAAGCACTTCTGATTCAAATGCACATTCATTTAACTCTTTTCCTGAGTGTATGAGTGATTATATGTATGCGGTTTATTCAGAACCAGACATTCTTATCTTTACTAAGGTGTGATTTGTTGAAGCTGTTTTAAACTTCTCCTCAGTTTGTTAATTTGTCTTGTGAAATTAAGACTTTGTTTTAAATATTTCTGATTTTCATGTGATTCATACTGCATCATTTAGTTTTATGGCATCATATATACATATGTATGTATACACATATGTACACATATATGTGTGCATATATACACATATGTGTATATAGCTAATATATGTATGTATTATGTTACATATATGTGCATACACGTGTACATATATATTCTTCATATGGATATATACATATATACACATATACACATATACACACATATATCCATACACATACACATACACACACACACACACATATATATATGAAGAAAGTAATATTTCAGATGAAACTATAGAAACTAAATTATTATTATTGACCAAAGTTGGTTGACTGATTTAATAAAAATAATCACAAAAATCTTTTATTAGAAGTGTTTTGCTTGTTATAAATTGACTAATATGGATCCGTCATAAACGTCGCTGCTTCTGGTTTTCTGTCAGCTTGCTTTGGCTTTTCTTTCCCATCCCTTCCCTTTAGCAGACGCTTTTTGATTCTTCCTCCTCATCAGTCTGATCATTTTCAGTGTAACTCAGGGTTAGAACTTGGTTCTCACTCTCCACCTACACCTCGCTGATGTCACAAATTATCCTAATCCAAATGGACAATGCTCGTTACTTATACACAGTATTTAAAAAGCCTTATACAAGAGTCCTGTACTCTTTATTTTATTTCTTACTAAATGTTAAAAATATCCTGCGGTTGAGGGGTGGGAGTGAATGAGCCACATTAGAGGACAAAGCTATAGTGCCACTAAATAAAAGTAATAGCTCTGAGTGTTGGTTGAATGGCCCTGGGAAAGGAGCACTACAAAGCTATTTGTTGCCCCCTTTGACTTGTCAACAGCCCTGGCTTTTTAAAAGCTTCGGATATCACTGAAGATCTAAGGACCTTGGGAATGTTAGGAAGATAAGTGAAAAATACGCACAAAAGCAGATGAGTTGAGTCTGTGTGTGTGTGTGTGTATGTGCGTGAGCTTTGCAGGCTGGAATATGAGGAAAAGGACGCTTTCTTTCTATGACTCATAGCTAAGACAAGTAATGGAGGGTCATTCTAAAAATCAGTACAAGGTAGAATTATTGTCTTTGGTCAAAGCTTTTGATTTCTGGGTAACCTAAATGACAGGTGAGGTGATGCATACATACTTGAAATAGTTTTCTTGAGTTGTTCTATCCTAAATTGAAGGCACGGTGCTAGTTAACATTTTTAGGTATTACCTTGGTCCCTGTACTGTCTTAAGTGCTTTGCATAAATTAATTATCTCAATAAACATGGAATAAGTACAGTTATTATCCTATTTTCAGGTAACTCAATTGAAGCATAGAAAGGTTAAATTACTTGCCAGCCATCACAAAAATGTAAGTGATGGATTCAGGTTTTATATTAAATTATTATTTTTTTATGTTTAGTAGTAAAACACAAAGGAGATTCTGTACCTGAGGAATAACTTCTTGTAATTACTTGTTTAAGTGCTGCCCTCAAACAGCTTGTGGTATTTTTCCTGGGATCTAATATTTGAAAGAAAAACAAAACAGAGTTCTAGTCTATTTAAGAAAACGCAGTTACGTTCTGAGTGGTGGAGGGATAAAGTCATAATTTCTCCCTCATAAATTATCTTTTAATGCCGATCCCTCTGAAAAAAGATAGACCTGTCTTGTAAAGAGCGTGTAGAAAGCATCCTATAGTAATTAGGCCATATTAATCATGGGCAAAAAATATTCTAAAATATGTTCCAGTGCTGCATGTTGTGGAACAGGTGTTTTGATTGTCTCATCTGTTTGAAATAGAAGGTTTAAGCTTGTGACTAACGATTTAAGGCCTCACTCATTCCAAATACTGCACTTTCAATATTTCAAAACTTGAATCAGCCAAAGACTTTTTTTTTCAGTTAGCAATCTCTTATTAACTTTCAAGTGGAAACAACAAGTATTTTGGCAATACTAAAAGTATTTCTAGAACTTAATGCTCCTTAATAGAGTTACATATAAATGTAAGGCTCACTGAATTCTTAATGGTTTGGAATCTTCGATGTGTTTGGAATTTCAGATGCTTTTCTAATGTGTGTTGTGGTATGTGTGATTTTTTTTTTTAACATTTCCTGGAAAAACTTGACCTTTCCAGTGGAAGAGTAGCTGCAGGGCTTGGGTAAGGGGACTGTTTTGGGGCCTCTTGGTCTTTAGTATACAAATAACTTTCTAGATATTTAAGGCTTTATGATTTTCCCAGTATTCTCAGAACTCAGGGATACTATGGGAGGAGGAACATCACTGGGACCCAGTATGATCAACTTAGTAAAAGTGTCCCAAAATTAAAAAGGCTGGAGATGTAGCTCAGTGTGAAGGCTCTGGATTAACTCTCCAATACCACAAGAGAAAAGTCCACACATGTTGTCTGTACCAATTGCTATTATCAGCAAAAGTTGAGTTCCTGCTGATGTGATCTCCAGCGTATCCCATTTGTTCCTTTAAAAATAAGCATATTTTCCTTTCTTCAGTTATTAAATGACAACAGATTAAATACTGAATTATAATTACCTGTCTAAAGAAAACTATATTTGCCATAATGCACTAACTTGTTTTTATTCCCTAGTGCCAAATGAAAATTTGCAAGAATAGAATATTGAGTTGATGGTACTAAATTTTAACAGGATTACTGTCATGTAATTACAGAATAGAACTAGGTGAGATGAAGAAAATGGATCCGAAATTTTATTTTTCAAATATTTGGCTCTTTAATGAAGGAATCAAAAGAAACAGAATGTACGTGTGATACAAGTGTGTGGTAGGGTATTGCATAGAACACTGAACTGAAAATCATGCTTCAAGTCCTGTCTGGGTCCTTAATTAGATTTCAGATTTGGGCAACATTTAAACTAATTTATCATTTTCAGTCGGTAAAATGAAGAAGTTTACCTAGGCCACTTATTACTCAAACTGAGCAAAATAGTCCTTCCTAAATACTAGTTTCCTTGGTAAAATGTTTGAAGAATATTGGATAATCCATAACTCCCTTAAAGACTGACAATTTGTGAACAGCTAAAAAGATCTACAGAAATGAAACTCAAAATTTGTGTAATGTAGATTTAGATTTACCTGACAATGGAAGACCACTTCAGTTTTGTCTCAAGGGGACAAACCTTTCATGCTCCATCGATGTCCAATCAATGTTTGGTAAGTTACTTATATGAAACTTTAAATGACGTGGAAGGATCTTTTTCGACTTTAAATATAAGATTCTATGACACCAAAATCTCCATATGCTTTTATTTCCCTACTTTAGAAAAAGTATCAGTGTATTTGGAAATTCAATTGTATTATTGTTTCTTCCAAACTGTCATTTGTAACTACATAAATTACCCCATGTCTAGAGTAATATAACTTAGTTTCAGGTACAAAATGAAACTATAAACAGAGGTAGGTTTTATATGACCTAACTCTGGCCGCTTTGTTTAGAAAGTCAAATATTACACGTACATGTTTTTTTGCTTGTTCGATTTTTCAGTGAGCTCGGTCATAGCAGCTCAGGGGGATTAAGAGAGAGAGAGAAAAAAAAAAAATCCTACCGAGACACAAAGCAAAAACCTGAGCTTGTGTGTAGAGCTACTGCACTGGAGCGAATGTGGTTGAATTCTTGGCACTGGCTGCTCGTTGGAGAATTACAATATGTTGGCATGAGTCTCTAGGTCTCATTGTTCCACATGAGGGAGTCAATCTTAAGAGTATTTGGCACTGAAGGGAAAAGGGAGTGCGAGTCAGAGGGAAAGAACAGGCCCTCAGGAGACAGGATGCTGTCATAACAATGGCTGGCACAGCAGGGGGGCCCATGCGGTGGTGGAGGTTGCTATCAGCACAGAAGTGAAGAAGCTTGTGTAAACCCAAGAAGGAAGGACAGGAGGGGGGACAAGCGACTGCGTCAGGAGTCTGATGTCAAAAAAGAAACATAGGTCACCAGTGAGACTCATCTTGATGTGGACGTGGGGACTAAGGAAGAATATCCTGCTAACTTACCTTGTTAACATCTGTCTCATTTCCTCTCTTAGAATAACTGATGTAAGATCCCCTGAAGGTGCAGATATTTTGGATTCAGAGCTCTGGGTTTTGTGTTCTAACTGCTCTAGTTTCTAGATAAATGATGATGTGCGGAGCGTGTTTCTAAACCAGTTTCCTCATCTACAGAACAGATGTGAAGCTGTGTGCATTGCTGACGGTTGTGATGTTGAGCAGCCTTCCGTAAACTGAGATACTTTGCAGTTATTAATTGACTTGTGGACCGATTTTGATCCCAGAAGCCCTTCCTACTTCTCTCTTTGGAGGTGATCATGATACTCCATTGCAGGGGAGAATTCCATCTCAGGATGGTCTGTGGAAGTTTTTCCTGCAGCACACAGCATGAACCAGGTGGACATGTTTGTAATCCTACATCCTGGGAGGCTGAGGAACACAGCCTCTCCTCTGGCCTGGTCAGCTCCTCCACTTAGAGAAACCCTGTCTCAGAGTAAAAAAGATGTCGGTGTGCATAGCAGTGCAAAAGCCCTGGTATCAACCTGAATACCACCAATTAAAAAACCAGGAACAAAACAAGACTGCGTACATTAACATCAAAATAAAAGACCCCCGAATTTTAACATTTGCCTATTACTGTGCATGCCACAGGGTAACATATCCATAGTATAAAATACACCCTTGTCTTTTTAAATGTCCTTTTATAGAATTATTTAATAAACCATTGTTAGCTCTTTCACTCCATAAACAGTGAAGCATTACTTATGTTACTGTCATAAGTTTCACACGTTAGCAAACAGGTATAATTAAATATTGGGACTTTGCCATTGGGTCTTTTATGTTCTTTGAGCTTTTACTGTTTTCAGAGAGGTTCGATCACTGCTCATCCCCTGAGATTGTTCTTATGAGATCACGTCTTACCTTTTCTTCAGGGAACTTCCAGTGTAAACAAACTGAATCACTAGCAGTTGATCAAGTACGGGATGTGGATTTGTAGACACTCTTTACATTATAGGATTTCAGATAGAGGTCGAGTAGGTGAAATCATATACAAACTCTCTCCACCTCTGCCCCATACCCCAGCCCTCAAAAGTCGGTCTTAGTAACTACTCGGGTTGTTTGACGCACGACACAATATTCCATCCACATATAAGTAAAATGAAGCATTTTCTTGGGTCCTTTCATACCTAGTCATAGGTTTTAATTAAATTGTCCAGATCTTTAAAATGCACTGTCATCTGCTTGGACTACATTTTTAGGATCGTGAGAACTATACAAAAACATTCTTGTCAATATCAGATTTGTTACTTATATGTACATATTACCATGGAAAATTCAGAAGTTTATCCTTTAACTATTTCCTTCATTTGCTATGAATCTGGTGGAGTTGCTAACAGTAGTTTTACCTACTGTACAGAATTAGTGTGTGTGTGTGTGTGTGTGTGTGTGTGTGTGAGTGTGTGTGTGTGTTTGTGTAGAAAGAGCAGAGTTTGAAGTCTAGTACATAGATTTTATTTCCATATTGGACAGGTTATGATATTTCCCAAGCATTATTTTCTTAAAATATGAATGGATGTATCAGCAAGTAGTTCTGAATATTACTGTGAGATGTTCGAGATACTAAATGTAAAGGGATCTAGTTTACTGCGTGACACTTGACATTCAGATTGATGGCTTTTATTATCATTTCTTTGTGTATGAAAGCGATGTATGTATAGAAAAAAAAAGTTCCAGTACTTAATTCTTCCTATGTCATTGTGTGAGACCTCAGACTGGCCCATTTTGCTGTGTGTGTGTGTGTGTGTGTGTGTGTGTGTGTGTGTGTGTGTCTGTGTGTCTGTGTGTGTGTCTGTGTGTTTTAACTTGTGAAGGAGACATAACACACAGTCCTCAGTTGATTGCTGGAATTAAATGAGGGCATAAGCAGGTAAAAAAGGTGTAGCACAGTTCTTGGCACATAGGCTACTCGATATTTTGAATCTGAATTTAATATACAGACCTCATCCAGGCTTAAGTATCAGTGTCTTTACTCATCCATAGACAGGACAACCTAGCATTAGATCTGCTTCTCATTTTACATTTTCCAAATAACTTGGCCTTAAAGAAATTATTCATTTTTCTTTAGCGTATCCTAAAAGTTGAGTACTTGGAAAAAAAGAAAATGACTCCATCCACTACTTAACACTACTTGACAGAGAAACCAGGAGTGTTCAGCGGGTTTCAGAAATCTAGAGGCTGTTTCTTTAACTCTGCAACTCAGACAGAAAACTTCTGTTTCCTTAGGAGCACAGTACAGTGAATATTTTGTCTAGCTGCAGGGGAAAAGCTTTGTCATGGACTTGGCAGACAATAGCTTTAAAAGTAAAATGGTCTGCTTTTGGTGCAGGGAGGTTCAGGGCCCATTGTTGATGCACAATGGATTTCTATTGCTGCATTCCTACTTTGCAAAGGTTTGTTAGCTTTTAATGACTGACAGTACTCTATTGCAAATACCATGTAGGCTGCGCTGTGTTTACATGCTACTAAAGAATTTTTGTAGAGTGCTGGGAAAAAAAAAAAGAAACAGTGATGTTTGTTTGACCTGCGCTGATAAGGTTTAAGAAATGCTTTCGCTCACCGAGTGTTTACTGGAAATGTAGAAACGTTGGAAATCTGTGCAGTAATATTTTAAAGTTACCTTTAAAGACTGAGCGAACCAATATTGGTTACCAGATGAAGATATTCACTGTTTCACTTCTCACAGACTCCCCATTGCCACTTTGCAAACAATATGATAAAAATGGGGAGATTTTAAGAAAATAAGAAAGTAAATTCTTTAGTTTTTTTTATGTATTCAGTGTATATATTTTGTGAGGAAGAAAGAATATACTTTTTACACTTTCCGTAGGTAAAACGGTCCTTAGTGGTTGTGGTATTCGTTTGTGTGTTTGCATCCTGCGTGTTGCTCTGTGGGCTATATCAAACATAATTCAGAGCCCTTCACCATCTTCATTTCCTCCAGTTCTTGACATCTGAAAATAAAATACTCCACGCCTTGTGCCTCTGTTTTCTTGAAAACTCCACACAGGCTTTGTGACTGATAACTGCTGGCTGTAAACGGGGCCCTGAAAAAAGTCCATGGCATTAGCCAAAGATGATGACGAAGACTCTTTAAAATGCATGTTACTGTGGGAAAATTAACTAGTTTCTAATAATCCTACGGTCTCAAGGACAGACGGTCCCTTTGATAAGTTAGCATGTACTCCCTTTACGCTCCTAGCGGGGGGTAAACAAATGCCCGAATAAACACAAATACACATAAACACCAATGTGGAGAATGGCTGTGCGAGTCTTAGATCCAGATAATAAGTGTGAGTATTGTTATTTAGATGGCGCATACTGGGACACTTATCTTTTAGTACACTCCATTTTCTAACTGAATATAGGGCTAATAGTGGGATTGAAAGCTATTGTAATTGTTGTACCCATTGAAATGCAGACAAGAATATACAATCACAATGTTTGGAATGGAGTTTAATGTTTGGGAGTTTTATTAGCGTTTATATTTACTTACACATTAAAATTTAGCACAAAACAAGAGGTCAGTGCCATGATGTATAAAAAAAATTGCACACTAAAACCTTGGTCTCTAAAATGTATGTGTCTTGATCCAAAAGAGGGCACTTTAAGAGTATGATACAAACCTGCAATGAGTAAATAATAGGTTTCCATTATGGGAATGATTCACTTCTCTAGTTTGCAATCTTTTTAAACCTTTCTTTATATCAACTTAAAAAAAAAATGTTCACGGCCCTGGCAAATCTTGCTACAATGTGCTTTCCACCACACGACGTTAAACACATATTATAAAGTGGATGGAATTGTAAACACACAGAGGGTTATAATTACATGTAGCAGATTTAAGAGCTAATTCTTTGCCTTTTTTTCTCCGCATTTTATCAACATAATTATTTTTTGACTGAACACTAACACACTGAAATTGACAAGCATCCATTATAGTGAGATTTTGTTCACCAAATTGAAAAACAATGAACTGTAGGTTGATATGTACCATTGTCGTAAAGAATTAGTATGGCTTTGTTCCACAAGAGGAGAAAGCTAATGATTTTGAAACAGCAGGTGACAAAACACATTCTTTTTCCCTCCCCCGTTATCAGTTTGTGGATGAAGTCATTATGAACGAGGGCCAGAATAGGGATGGCCTTATTTTTAGCAGATAGACTTCGAATGAGCCCCATTGTAAAAACAGTCATGTTGATTTGCTTATTTTTTTTCTTTTACATAGAAACCCCAAGTATTGAAAAACTACTCTCAAAGGACTGGAAAGACAAGCTTCTTGCAATGGGATCAGGGAACTTTGGCGAAATAAAAGGTAATCTGCACGTAGGTACTTTGACCCAAATGTACAGAAACGAAGGCCCACCCCTTTCTACTTCATGAATTGTCTGTGGGAGATCTTCCCTGCTTGAAAGGAGATGTGTTTGAGTGCTCTTGTTTTCTGTTGCCTTGTGAACAGTATATTGTTTTTAGCAGAATAACCGCACTGTGCAACATGTTTGGATTGTTCTCATCTTTTCAATTTAAATGATTTACTTCATCTGTGGAAGCATACCCAGGGGAACTTTAAAAGTTGCATCTTATAAAATAATTGTATACATTCTACTTATTGGAAATACAAATGTATGTCTTCTACAGTTGAAACCAGAAATGATTCAGAGGGAGCCGTGATTGTTTACAAAAAGCTGTTTACAAACAGGAAGAGCAATGGGTGTGCTCTGGTTTTATTTCAAGGAGCAGTTAAGCACGGGTAAAAAAGTTCTGTGCAGATGAAAAAAAAAATACTGAATATTCATATCTTAACAAACTTCCCCTAATAGCACAGGGAGTAGGTTTAATTTCTTCACCTAGAAATGGAGGCCAATGAACCTTTGAATTAATTTAAAAGTGAGTTTTCTCAGGTCCTGAGAGACAGTAATTTACTTTCCCATTTGTTACCAGTGGAACGCTGCGATACAGAGGTCTGAAGTAAGATTAACTGTGAGAAAGTCAAGTGGCTTGATCATCCATATTAAGAGTGTAGTTGTGTGTTATTGTATTTATTTTTTTGGCAGATGCTAAACATATATTTAAAACATCACCAGATTTATATTAATATACATGTAGAAATGTGTATAAATAACCTTCTTTGCATATGTGTTTAAATGCTCTTCCAGTGAGCCAGACAATTGTCTCTCTCAAGTTCTACCACATCTCTGTATTCCAGAGAAAAGCGAATCGTTCGTCTCCTCAAAAGTTTGGTCTGTGGGCCGGGGATTTAGCTCAGTGGTTCAGGCGCCTGTCTTGCAAGCACAAGGACCCGGGTTCGATACCCAGGTAACCACATAACGATACTGGGTGTGGAGACTCACGCCCAGCAGTAATCAGTACCACATACCACAGTGCCGGGCGTGGTGGCTCACGCCTGTCATCCTAGCACTCGGGAGGCAGAGGCAGGAGAATTGCTGTGATGTGAGTTTGAGGCTGAGCTCAGGGCCAGCCTGAACTACAAAGCGAGACCCTATCTCAAAAAAAAAAAAAAAAAAAAAAAAGTTTGGTCTGCATGACATTCATATCTTGATGTATGGAACCTTCCAGAAAAAGTTTCCAGCATTCATTCAAATTGTTTAGAATCTCATCTGCTGAGAATGTAATAGATGATGAATCACCAAGTTCTGATCCCTAAATTCACTGGCCAGAATCCATCACGATTCGAATAAATTACACAACTGATCATTAACACTCGTGAAAGAGATGAACAATGTTTAAGGAGAACCAGGAAGTTGGACTGTAGAAGGCAGCAAAGCTTTCATATCATTTCGATGGATTTTAACCCATTTGCACCTGAGGCGAAGCCTGTATCCCACCTGGTTCTCTATACCCGGCTGACCTAGGTAGTAACCTGGAGCGGAGCAAAGAGGACGCTGTCCCCTGCCTTGTCATCTATCTCACCCCATCGGAGGACAGACGTTTCTCCCCTCCCTCGTTTTCCTTCACAAGTCAAACTTAAAAGCAGCCACAGTAGTGACCATGATCAGCTTTGAGGAAAGTGGCTTCTCTGTCTTTTCAGACTTGCCTGAGGGTTCCTTTAGGAAGCTACAGTAAGATCACAAAAGAAGTTCCTGTCTTTAATTTCGAGGCTTGTTTTTTTTTTTTTTTTTAGCTTCACATTCAGAGTGCAAGTTTGGTTACTGTCCTCTGCTTGGGTTCAAAAAAGCCGTTTTTAGATGCGTTTTAAAAGCAACTGTAGCTCTTTCTTCTGCTGGGGGCATGGGTATTAGGTGCTTGGCTCAGGTTTGGCAGTAAACTGGGGACAAAGCACTGGGTTACTTTTCCTGCTGACTGGCCGTGACAGTTGCAATTACTGGGCATTGTTCATAGGTGACTGGAGAGCTGAGAGGACACAATAGTGACCGGCCCTGTGAGGGTAAATGAATTTGACTTCAAGGTTCTTGGGGGGGGTCAGGCGCGAATATTATGTGGTGCCCACCAATGTGAGTTTTTTGCCACCTCAGAAGAATTTAGACCAGAACAATGGCTTAGTTGTTTTGGCAGCTATTTTTTTTTTTAATATGGCACAAATAGAGGTGTAAGTCTAGCTAGTCACCATTTTGTTGTTGTTGTTGTTTGTTTTGGAGAAGGGGTGTATGTACTTCTTTTTAAAATACAAAAAAAGTGAATGTACTGAACATAGAACTTTTGCTTCTGTTGGGATGTGAGTCCCTTTGTGGGTTGAAACTTTTCGTCTCTTTTTTCCTGTGGTCATTTTTCATTTTATTTCTTATTAGCTCTAGGAGAAGTAAGAGAAGGGCAGAGGGAGACAGGCAGACAGACAGACAGACACTTTCCCCGGATATTTAACATGATAGCTAAAGAAGACTGAGCTCAATTTTAATTCTTGGTTCTACACTGCTACTTTCAAGACAGTTGGATAAATATTGGAATCACAGCATAAAAAAAGGTGTAGAGAGTGTTTCTTAGTAATATTCTAAAAGTAAAAACAATCACCTTTTAAATATAAGAAGAGTTGGTAGCACTTGATTTGGACAGTTTAGCTATTGATAAGAAGTTGTCATACCCATCTGAGGTCAGTCTCACTTTTCAAGAAACAATGTGAATCCCTAAATGGTCACTGACTTCTTCTAAGAACAGAGAATTATTTCTTCATGTTAGGTTGTTTTGCCTGTTAGACTACATACTCTGGTGTTTTGGAAATGTGAAGTAACTAGGCTTTAAAGTTACATTAGAAATAATCTCCTAAGGAACATACAAAAAGGACACTAGATCCAGTTCTGCAAAACAAAACAATTTGAGTACAAAAAGCTCTGCCAGCAGCAAACAGTCAGTATATATGCTCTAAACTGATTAGCTGCTTGAAGGAATTATTTGTTTCCTTCCTTACTAATCAGCCATATTGTGTAACTGGCCGGTTTACAGAGTTTGTTTGATTTTTTTTTTTTTTTTTGCCCTTATCTTTGCAGAAGCATCCAGTAATGGTGCTGTGCAAGGTGGAGAAATTCTATTTATAGTCTAGCAGTTCTTGGGAAGTGGGGGACACTGCAGGAGTGCTCCATACTGTGTCAGCTAACCTGAGATCCCATACCACCGAAGGTCTTGGTGTGGGCATTTCGCCTGAGGATCAAATCTGGGAAATCCATTGTGACTTTGACTAGTCTAAACATTTTATTGTTTTTCAACCAAACAGATACAAAACTGTGCTTTTGCACATTTAAAAATGTATTTGTACAATCAGACCACAACTATCTGTATGCATATCCCTCCCAGTTATTTCTGTCTTGACGGAGTTACAAAAAGCAGGGCATCGTGCCCGGTCACTCAGAAAACTCTAGATGATGTTCCCAACCTGCCTCATTTGAAGAAATTTTTTTAAGCCTCATTTGTTTTCTCTTTATCTCTGAGTGGATCTGTGTGACTATGGTTTCAGTTTATCTGTTTTGGCCTGCAGAACACTACACTTATTGTTAAGAAAAATGCTGGCTACATTCTATGCAGTGAGGAAAATTGCTCTTCTAGAAGGCTCTAATTTGTTCTGTCTACAAGATAGGACATAAAGGCTAGCACAGAAAAGCTCTAGAACATGTTGATACTGGATCCAGAGAAACAATCCATTCAGCCATGCTGGACTCTGTAGTGCTCATGAATTAAAGATCTGTGGAGAAGCAGCCTGAGGATTCAAGTAGACAGTCTCTTGGAAGGCATGTAGAACTTTGAAATAAAAGAGATGTAGATTTAGTACGCATATGCACCTTGACAGAGATAATTTTCTTTAAACATCATTAGATGATTTACAAATAAGCTGGCTTATGATAGTCATCATATTCCATAGTAAAAACAAACAAACAAACAAATAAATAAACCAACTAAGAAATCTGAGTTCAGTACCTTTAAAACTCAGAAACTGAAATTTCCGCACATTTGTTTGTGACTTTGGAAGTTATTTTAAACCTGTTCTTTTAAAATCCAGTAACTGTTAGGAAAGCACAGGGGTTGCTAGTAGTAATTACATTTGCACATGAACTGAAAATTTGTTCGTCTGCACGGTTTAACAGAAGGGTTGGAAATGTTGATGAATTTCTGTGAGTACTGCTGGATCTCAAGCTGGTTCCATACAAGACTCAGCCGTCAGGAAGGTTCACGACACATAGTTGTTTACTTCTAAATCAAGGACATGTTTGTGCTTTTGATCTACCTAGCTAGTTTTTCTTTTAGATCCTGTGTAGTTGCTTATGAGTAATGTTTTCACTCTGTGTGAAAACTTTGTAAGAACTAGAGAAACAACTGCTGGCTCACGGAATACAAGCTCTTAGAGGAAGTTTAGCAATGTCTAGGAAACAAAACATGACTGTGTGTTTTATAAACTCCTGGTTTACCCTGTTGCTGGGTGCCAGCATTCTGTGCGAGGGGGTAAGCACTGCTCGAAACAGGAAGAGGAGAGTTGACCCCCAAATCTCAGTTGATCTGTAGTGTATTGAAGTTCCACTGCCATAATCAGGAAGTTTTACCCGCTCAGTACTTACGGAGTGCAAGACAGGTGTTTTGTTGTTGTTGTTGTTTTGGTTTTGTGGTGTTTTTGAGACAGGGTCTCACTTTGTAGTTCAGGCTGGCCCTGAGCTCAGCCTCTAACTGACATGACAGCAATCCTCCTGCCTCTGCCTCCCGAGTGCTGGGATTACAGGCATGAGCCACCACGCCCAGCACTGTGGTATGTGGTACTGATTGCTGCTGGGGTGAGTCTCCACGCCCAGTATTGTATGTGGTCACCGGGGATCGAACCTCGGTTCGTGCACTTTCATGATAGGCACCGGTACCACTGAGCTAAATCCCCAGACCAAGACAGGTTTTGAATAATATATGCTTTAAATATGATGTGATATACTCTACTAGTATATTGAAACTGAATTTTATACTCAGAAAAAAAGCTAACAGATAGAAAAATGGTAAAAATAATGTTGACATTGATTAATGTATATAAAGTAAATTATAGGGGATAAATTCTTACCAGTAATAATTTTATTGTGAAATATTTATGTGTATGTATACAAAATATTTTGTGTAAGTACATAATATTTTGTGTTTTAAATTTGATATCACCATAGAATCTATGGATTCATGGACTAAATACCAATCAAATTTAAAAACAATCAAATAAAAATTAAGTGCATTAAATTAGTATGATAAAAAAATGCCATCCTTACAATTTTGCCCATTTACAAATACATTCATTTAAAAAGTATTCATTTGTTTGAGAGGCGTAAAAGCTCTAAAATTAAAATAACTATAAAACATTATTTGTGTTCTCATAGATATGTTCACTGCAACTTGATAAAAGGGGACCCAGATCATTAGTTGATACAATTAACCTAAAGCCTCCTCCCCTTTATAGAAGCAGTAAAGGAAGCATCATGTAGCCAGACAGCCAAGTGTCATGTGATCCTGATTCTTCAGATGGTTGTACTTGTAGAAATAATGTCACTGAGTCTGGATTATTTCGTCACTTGATCGTCTAAGAAAATGGAGAGATGACTACTTACCGCGGATCATTTTGCAAGCATCTCTCTTACCAAATTATCGTGACAGACTCTTTTGACTTCCATTTAGCATCTGAAAAAAATTGAAATTCAGATTTATCAAAACCATAAACCTTCACTGTGGCAGAGGCATATTCTGCTTTTTCCTCAGAGCTTGAAAGCAAGTCTTCAATAAAATCGGACCGAGTGTCTCTAAAACACTTTAAAACTTGAAAACATTTCTCCTTGCACCCAGAATATTCTGCGCTTAGGTATGTCCCTGGGACACGCACAGTGCTTTTATTATTAACCTGTTTACATCTTAACCTTCCCACTGTGTAACGTGTGACTTACTGACAGCCTCAAATTGGGAACCCATAGCTAATCTTCTGAACAAAAAAGAAATGAAAAATGCCATGTTTTGAGATAACAGTTACCGACTATATTCTACTGCAGCAAGTGTAATATGATTTTAGAAATACTTTATGTAGAGTAAATAGGTGGTTGAAATAGTCTTGGGAGAAGTTCCTAAAATTACACCATCTAGCAATAGACAAAAATTTATAAACCTGTTAAACATTTTACAGAACTGTGCCTTTTGAAAGGGTCAGAAAAATGACTTTGACTGCACTGCAGAAGTTATAATTGATATTCAACTTTTGTAATGTCCAGAAACAAAATATTGAGCTATGGAGCGACAATGGTGAAGGACTTGTCACAGGTTTAATTTCTCTGTCATGGATACCACCCTTAAAACTGAAAGATTCCTATAGTAGATAAATTGAAAATCAACTCAGGATTCACCTTTAGGGTATTGGACCAATAACCATCACACTATTTTGAAATTCTAAATGTCTATAAAAAGATAAGAATATGTATAGTATTAGCAGTGTATAAAATTACTTTATCTCTGCATAAAAGATTCTTTGTATACTTTTAAATGATTCCAACTTCTGAGAGATACCATTGTTGCAGCAAAGAGTACTTAACTAGATTTTTAAAGTTTAATTAAATTCTTTAGGAAACAGACTAATTCATAAATGTGTGCAAGTTGGATAGTCTAATAAATAGTCACTTGAAGAACTGGCATATTACAATTTCCATCCATCTTTTTCTATAAAAAGCTTGGTTTTCTCTCATAGGATGTGGGTCACTCAGAGGAGTTTGAGTTGTACATGTAGGACATCATGGGCCAGGGAGTTAGCTTAGTGGTTCCGGCGCCTGTCTTGCAAGCACAAGGGCCCAGGTTCGATCCCTGGTTAACCACATACAATACTGGGCGTGGAGACTCACGCCCAGCAGCAACCAGTACCACATACCACAGTGCCGGGCATGGTGGCTCACACCTGTAATCCCAGCACTCAGGAGGCAGAGGCAGGAGGATTGCTGTGACGTGAGTCTGAGGCTGAGCTCAGGACCAGCCTGAACCACAAAGCGAGACCCTGTCTCAAAAAAAACATGGTTTCTCTCTCTCTCTCTCTTTCTTTTGTTGTTTTCTTTCTTTTTTTTTTTTTTTTTTTTTGGTAGTAGTAGTGGGGATTGACCCCTGGACAATTGCTTTGCTATTTCCCCAGTCCTTTTTACTTATTTTTTTTTTTTATTTTTCTGTTTAGTTTTTATTTTTGAAACAGTATCTCACTAAGTCACCAAATTTTCTGCGTGGTGCTGGAGTTTAGGATGCTGCTGCGTTGGCCTCCTAAAATGCTGGCGTCGCAGGCCTATTACCCTTGGCCCAACATTAGTCTCTATTCGTTGTAATTTCAGTTCTTTCAACAAATACATTGAGTTTTCGATCGTTTGCATGTCCTAGCTCTAAGACAAAGTGGTTGCCAGCGTAGGAAGCAGCTTCCTATCTTCCTAGAAGTTATAATCTAGTAGTAGCTTTTTATTAGGGAGTATATTTTTTATTTTATTCTTAACTGATATATACAGACATAAAAATGTATATATTTATGGAATTTCACAACACAGTATTACCAGTGAGTTTAACCAATTCAAGTGAAACACTAATGGAGAGAAACATTTCCATAATAGTGAAACCAAACAAAAAGTATCCAAATTTAACACTCATAGTCTAAGAAGCACCAATAATAAACGTTTTCTAAACCCTAGCAATTATGATTTAAAAAGTGAAATAAATTTCTAATAATATTTCAAAAAAGAAAAGATTACTTGTAATTGTAGCCTCAAAATTTTAGTGATTTTTCTCTGATCTTAATTAGTTTATTGTATTTTTATCTTTGAAGACAGAAGTTTTCAGTGGTTTTCTTTGATTTTAATGATTTGATTTGAATATATATCCAACTGTTATTTTCATTTGCATAAAATGCAACAGTGTTGGGGAAATACCAGTTTCCTTGTATTTTTTTATTTCACGGTTTGAAATCCTTAATTTAAATAAGTCTGATAAGGGTTATTCTTGTGCATAGAATTTTGCAGTCTCAGCTAATCAAGGTCTTTCATCTGTTTTTAATTTATTTTATTAATTCAGGAAGTGGTTAGCAACCTTCAAGTTATATTAGGACTACACTGAAGGTGCAGATAATACAATGGCAAAAACAAATCAGTGTGTGCTACCATACAGCTTGTCCTGTACTGGAAGATACGATAAATAACTACATCAGTAAGAATACAGACATAGTGCTAGCCACTATAAACATTCAAAAAACCAGGTGATGTGATTGAACAAGTCAGTGTCTGCTACCCTACAGCTTGTCTTGTACTGGAAGATACGATAAATAACTACATCAGTAAGAATACAGACAGCGCTAGCTACTATAAACGTTCAAAAAATCAGGTGATGTGATTGATAGTGAGACCTGATGGCTTCCATATCTTTAGTGTTTAGGGAAGGTTCTGAGTAGCTGATCTTTAAATTACTATCTTGGTGGGTCTGAGTGCATTGCTTATATATTATTTCTTCCACTTAACTTAAGCTCTCAAGGGCAGAAATTCTTTTCTGCCGCGCACAATACACACAGTACACTGAAGGGTTGGCAACAGAGTAGTGTGAGGCCCCTGAGAATTTCCGCCAAATGAATGAAGGAAAAAGCCAGTGATTTGAGTACCATCTTAGGCGGATACAATGGTGGTCCATAACATTATATCACCTGGTGACATTGTAGCCACCTTAGTTTGTGTAAGTATACTTGGTGATGTTCACGTAATGACCCAAACTCTTAGCGACACACTTCTCAGATTTTATGGCCATTGTCAAGTGTCATGTAACTCAAGCAAATGCAATTTTACCCTCTCAGAAGAAATTTGAAAAGTCTGGAAACATTTTGTGTTAGTAAAAATGAGGGGGTGAGAGTTCTACCTACATTCAGTGAATAGAGGCCACAGATTCCACACCAGACAGTTGCTCAGAGAAGTACTGACTTGTGCAGAATGTTAGCAGTGCCGGAGGTGAGGACCGTGGTCTAGATGAAGCAAGTTTTCCATGAGGAAAACAATTGGCATGCAGAGGCCCTCCTCCGATGGGCACAGTCTTGCCCATTGTTATGGAGGAACTTGGCCCAGCACACCTGTGAAAGAGAAAATGGGAAAAATCTATGACAAAGATGAAGACAATCCACCACATTCATTCAGTGCTTTGTAAGGGAAGGAGTTGGGGTTTTATTCCTTATGCAGTGTGAAGCTTTGCGGGCTTTAAGCAAACCCAGAGGTGTGACATGATTTGACCTACCTGGCTAAGCATATGACACTGAATATTTGCTTTGAGAACAGGGTTTAGCAGAATAGCTGGAGAAGGGTAGTGTTGGACAAGTAGTCACACCAGAAGGTTGTGGTGGTCTAGAATAAAGGGCAGTAAAACAAATAATGAGGTGTGGGCTGGTTGCTGCCATGTCTGAGAGTTAATAGAGTTTCTAATGAATTAAGAATGGAAGCTAAGTGAGCAGAATGAGGAGAAGACCTGGATTTTGGCTAAGCAATGATAGGTGAAGTGTGTCTGACAGAGATGGGCTCACTGAAGCTCATTCTGTCCCTATGGTCTCTGAGGGAAGTTTCTTCGCATGCTTCTATGGAATCCACAGAACCATAAGTGATTTCTGTGGCTTACTTTTTAGGAAGAAGAAAAAAATGAACCAATATTTTTTTTTTCTTTCCCTGCTGGGTAGTGCTTCATTCTAGGTGAATTTAAAGTAGTAGCATAGATTAAAATATATAAAAACCCAAATAACCAAAAGACAAAAATAGATCATTATGAAAAAAAAAAAAAAAAAAAAGCTAAATCGCAGCATAGTCTGTGTCAGGTCGAACTGTCCTGTGCATACATACTCCGTAGTGTGATGCGCACACATGATTTTGTAATTGTGAACATGATAATTTAGAGAAGCCATCATACCAAAGTATGATCAAAGTATGATCATCAGTAAGTATTATCTTACTTTTGGTATTATTATTTTAAAAAAGTGATTTGTAAAACAATGATTCAAATCTCTTAAGCTAAAACCAGAATCGCCATGCAGTGCATGGAGGATAAGACAGCTCTCTCCTTTTGTTTTAGCTGCATGAAATCCCGAAATCTCACAGTGGTTGGAAGAGGGAGGATTTTCGTCTTTATGTCATTCGTTAAACCCTGTGAGGTGCTTTGATGTATCCCAGACGCACAGTATTGGCCTCGACCTGTAGCAGGTCATGAAGATATAAAAGTTGCTCACTTAACAGTTGTTGCTGTCACAGCTATCACTGCTGATCCACTGCTGGTGGATACAGGGGTTGAAAAGAGAAAAACATGAAAATAAGATAAGACATAATGATTGAGCCCAATGATAAAGACATATACTGAGAGGATCTTCAAAGACTGGAGCAACCATTTTCAGTGGAAATCAAGAAAAGAACCACAAAAAAGCCAGACATGTGAGCTGGAACACGAAGAATGAATATTTAGAGGGAATAACCAAGGCAGGCTGCTGCAGACAAGTGACTCTTATAGGCCCTTGGTGTGTGGAGCAGTAATACCGAACTCGCAGTGTGGCTAGAATTAATAATGCACAAGGAAGTAGAACGGTTGGGTGATATTTTGAGGAGCCTTGCCGTGTAAACTGACATTTTATTCTGAAGCCGATGGCGGGCAAGTGGAGGTCTGTAAACAGGAAAAGTGACACGACTAGATTTGTTTCCTACGAAGATTATTTTGGTACCACTGTAGAAGCTGTCCTTACAGAGCGAAAAATTGACAGCAGGAAATTCTGTTCAAAGTTTACTGCAGTTCATGAAGAAGACAATGAAGAATGGCTGTGTGGAGACAGATAAGATAAGAGGCTTTGACAAGGATTTTGTCCAAGTACTATGCCATAAAATCAAGGTTATTATTTATACAAAAGAAACCATTAAAGGTTGAAGTGCATGCCTTCTGCTCCCCCAGAGTTCATTTGTTGGAGTCCTAATGCCAGAGGCTCAAATGTGAGCATGTTTTCAAACAAGATCCGAATGGTGGTAATTAAAGTAATCAGGGTCACTCTGGTGGACCCTAATCAAATATAACTTGTATCCTCCTAAGAAGAGACTAGACAGACGTACAGACAGACAGGATATGAAGATGCCTAGAGAGGACAGCCATTGATAGGCCACACAGAAGAGCCTGGACCAGATCATTCTCATGTTCCTAAAAAGACCTGACCCTGCTGACAACTTAATCTTTGATTTCATCGCTTCCAAAATCGCCAGACAATACATTTCTCTTGTATAAACCATCTGGTCTTTGTTCATTTGTTATAGCAACTTTTCACCAAATTTATAGAAATATTCTGGCATAAGCTAAAATCTCATTCACAAGGGAATGATACACAAGAACAACAGTTACCTTGAAAGGAAGAGACAGTGTTTGAAGATTTTTTACTGTATTCATTTATTGTTATTTATTGGTCATATGAACATCATAACATTGAGAAAAATCATTTGAAGTAATTAAAAGGAAATGAAAAAACTTTCAGTATGGTTTGTTGGTATGGTGGATACAGGGGCTGATATCTGAGAAGAGAATGTAGAATGATGTGAATACGTGTTGGCTGAAGATAATACTTTGAAAGTTGAAGGAAAATGGAGAATGCTACTTAACACATACTGAAGTTCACAGCCGAAGCATATACTCAAAGATATTCATTCTGCAAGTAGAAAGAGAATACAAGGGCTAGGCAAGAACCTCAGTGATGTGCATTTGTGATTGTATCGCTACCTCGGACATGATAGACATTTTAATATGCAGAGAGACTAAAATGCCCGAGTGTGCTTCTCAGAACTGAGGAGATGCAGAGTGTAGCAGGTGAAGCGTTTTAGTTAGATTCAGAGCAGGAAAAAGTTACGTGAGAAGGTTCTAGGCGCATTGAAGTTTTGGTGAGGTTGCTCAGTGGTGGAGTGGCCTCCTCCAGTGCCACAGAGCAAAAACAAAGAGCTCAAATAAATTGACTAAAGGTTCAGAAGATTAAAATAACATGGAAAATAAATCAGGAAGTAATTTTAAACTTGAAATAAATCATATCCGTCTATGTCTACATTACTCTTTAAGACACTGAATATCAGAATATCTGTCAGTGCTCGTCACTAAATACTGTTGCTTTATTCACTGGTATTATAACAGCTATTAAAATGGACAGTGCTCTCAAGGTTACATTTCTACACATTTAAGTGAGGTACATTTATCTGAATATGTAAATAATAGCAATAATATTTGTTGTAGAAAAGCTGCTCAATCAATAGTACAGAGACAAAGTTAAAATAACTTATAATCTTCCAACCTGAACAGTCACAATTTATAGATAAATTTACTTTGGATGGTTCTTCCTATACATACGTGTAGACAGTGAAAATCTTGCATTTCTCTCTGACTTTTACACCTCACTTTATATTATGAACAAGATCTCATATCATTAAATATTCATTTTCATGGAAGCAAAATACTCTAACATGTGAATAATTATTTGCTCATTCCAAGTTGTCATTCAGATTGTTTTTAATATTACACTTAAAACACTTACTAATATCTATTTGCATTTCTTATAGTTTGCTTATCATTGAGTTCCAGAAGGGGAATTTAGGACTCTTCGAAGGAGAATTAATATACACTGTTATTTCTAGCGTGTACTGCTTAAAATGGGGTAGGAATTTCTTTCTCTACAAACAGTGTCAGAAGATACTGATCTTGATGCTGTGTAAATATTTTCATTAAAAATATTACCAGAGTATATTTAGGTTATTTAATATTACAATGCATTAATCACATAGCTCTTTTTCTTACGTAACACATTTTCTATCTTAACAATCCAAATAGTTGAGGATAGTAAATATTCACACCAGTTTACTGACCGACTGCTCTAAACAAACATAGGTATTGAAAATTAAAAATAATATAACTAATAGTCCTTATCTGATATTGACCAGAATATCTATGTGATATTTGTTCATTAGAAATTTTTTTAGAAACTGTATTTCATTCCTAATAGGCACATGAAAATTATAAGGCGCTAACTATAGCTACTAGTTACTAAAAAAGCACATGACTTTTCACCATAAGTTCGTATGGAGAAATGCATGAGATGGGAAGAGGTGACTGAGTTATAAATCGACCCTTCTAATTACGTATACAGGCAGTGAGCTCATTATTAAAATAGTGTTTAGTGTCTAATGTTTGAAGTGAAAACTGTAATTAGAGTATGTGCTCTCCTACTGCTAATACTTTTCCATAGAGGTCTTGTCTATCATGTGAGTTTTAAAAGAATAATTAAAAGCAATACTGCTTTCTGTTTCACTGAACAATGCACATTTCATTTCTGGTGGCTTAAATCAACGTTTTAACCTGATTTAAGAATATTCATTGATATATTTTAAGCATCTTGAATGTAACATTTGTTTGAACGAGAACCAGACTTCTCCACATTCTTAGATTCATCTGTCATCTTATTGAAAATATATTAATCTGATAGCTGTATTCTCAAGCTTAAATATTTTCTCTATTTACTATAATCATTTTTTGAAGATCGACCCAAGTGCCCTGTGGGAAATAATGGTCTAAATTCTGGTTAGTGAAATAGTTTTTTCCATCTGTGTGTGTGTGTGTGTGTGTGTGTGTGTGTGTGTGTGTGTGTGTAGTTGTGGACTGGACATAGGTCCTTGCACATACTAAGCAAACACTGTTCTGCAGAGCTATATCCTTCTCTTAAAGATGCTTCCCCTCTGCACATAGCATTTCTTAGTGCTGAAGATAAGATTCTGTAGTATTTGTGTATTGTGTAATTCTAGAGGTTGAATCCAGGACACCATGCGCACCCAGCAAGTGCTTTGTACTGAGCTCTATATCTCTAGCCATTTTTCTTTTGAGATAAGATGATTCTGAGCCTCCTAGACTGACCTTGAACTTGAACTTCTTCTTCAGCCTTCCAACTGATGATATTTAATCATCTCCAAATTAGAGTATTCATTTTTGTTCTATCTCATTTCTTCAATTATATGAAAAACTAAAAGCCGAAGACTAACCATTAGATGTTTTAAATTTCTCTGTAGGACCCAGCATAGAACATTAGAAATAGATGGTTAACCAACAATTTTTAAAACTTTTTTTATAAAAGAAAAGAAAAAAAACCCTAATTATTGTCATTTTACAAAGATTCAAGGGCCAGAGATTTAGCGCAATAGTTCTGGTGCCTGCTTAGCAAGTGCTAGGTCCTGAGTTCACACCACAGTAACCACATGCCACAATGCTGGGTGTGATGACTCATACTTGTAATCCCAGCACTTAGGAAGCAGAGACAAGAGGATTGCTGAGTTCAAGGTTAGCCCGGGCTACAAAGTGAGTTCAGGGCCAGCCCTGACTCTGACCCTGACTCTGTCAAAAAAAAAATAAAAAAAGAGATTTAAAATGTTTCCTCCTTCTGGGGTTTGTGTAAGTATGTAGCTGCTGCTCTGTTTCTTAATGGAAATCTAAGATAAGGCATTTTGATGTTGAAATGTCACCATGTCCTCATTTGTCCTGGATGTCATTTCCAGGGACTCCCGAAAGCCTGGCTGAGAAGGAGAGGCAGCTCATGGGCATGATCAACCAGCTGACCAGTCTGCGTGAGCAGCTCTTGGCTGCCCACGATGAGCAGAAGAAACTGGCTGCGTCTCAGATTGAGAAACAGCGCCAGCAAATGGAGCTGGCCAAGCAGCAGCAAGAGCAGGTGAGTAACAAGCGAGACCCAGTCAGCTTCTTGACCAGATTCCTCGTTCATGGTATTGCTTGCTCTTGTTAGAGGACCTCCCTAGTCATTCAAAGATGGATGAGAGATCCCAGTCCCAGCCACATCTGAGTTAATGAAAAGACAAGAAAAAAAAAAAAAAAAGCAGAAGCAGGGAGAAAACACATCTTAAAAGCTTAGTAACAATTCTAGGAGCATAGATGTACAGGTTGGAAGGTCCTAGCCAAAGCCTACATTGGCAATGCCTGAAAATCCCCAGCTTTCTCAGTGGAGTCGTGATGCCGCATGTGGGACATTCCACACATGACCTCACACGACAGGTTACACACAAGACACAGATGGACTCGGATTGTTTAGAACTGCCTTTATAGTATGTCTTTAAGAATCTGAAATTCAGGGCCGGGGAGTTAGCTCAGTGGTTCTGGCGCCTGTCTTGCAAGCGCAAGGACCCGGGTTCGATTCCCCGGTAACCACATAACAATACTGGGTGTGGAGACCCGCAACCAGTACCACATACCACAGTGCCGGGCGTGGTGGCTCACGCCTGTAATCCCAGCACTCGGGAGGCAGAGGCAGGAGGATTGTGATGTGAGTTTGAGGCTGAGCTCAGGGCCAGCCTAAACCACAAAGTGAGACCCTGTCTCAAAAAACCTAAAAAAAAAAAAAAGAATCTGAAATTCAGTATGCTTCTGGTCCTAAATATTTCAGATGAAGTGTGCACAAGTGGCTTAGATAATCAAGACAGGTGCTGAAAGACGTACCAAAAAAAGACCCATGGAAGATAACCTTTACAGTCAGGAACATTTTGAAGCGTATCCTTTAGAAAGGTGACGTTTGAGAGGTTTTGAAGATTAGGACCAGGGCATCTCATGCAGAGAA
Source organism: Petromus typicus (assembly GCA_004026965.1). NCBI lineage: Eukaryota > Metazoa > Chordata > Mammalia > Rodentia > Petromuridae > Petromus > Petromus typicus. The sequence goes on from PVIR01008460.1 coordinate 33,067, forward strand.
AAGGCAAGGTTGTTAAGCCTTAGAATGGTGACATCATGTAAAATTGGAAAGGGGCTAAGGGACGTGCTTGGTAGACACCGGCAGAGAGTTGACAAAGAGAAGAAAGTGAACATACCCAGGGGGACCGTGTCACAGAGCCAAGAGAGGAAGAGAAAGCAGAGATTTGAGCAGCAGTAAGCCAAAGAAAAAGTTACTTGGACGTCACATTGAAACTTCTCATTGTATCAGTTAGATCCTCATTATTAACTTTTAAGAGGACAGTGTCAGTGCTCTTTTAGCAGTGGAAGCCAGACAATAAAAATCGACAAATATGTAACAGTGCCTACTAACTGTTTCTTTAAGAATTAGCCCTAAGGAGAAGATAGGATGGACACTGTCATGAGGTCAGCTTGTGCACAAGCACGACGTCCCTTTTCCATGGCCAAGATCTATTAAAATCCCACGTCCTGGGCATGGTGCACTCTGTCCCATGTGGAAGGTGGCCGCTATTGAAAGAAGAGTGTTTGTATATTTACACATAGCTGCAAAACCCTCTAAAGAGCTTCCAGAGGGTAAACTAGCAGGGTTGAAAGAGGTGAAGAAATAACTCAGATTACTTCTTTTGAATAGTTTGAGGTGGCTGCTTCCCTCATTTTTTTTTTTCATTTTATTCAGGGTTCATCCTTGTTAGAAAGATTATATTTATATTTTTAATAAAATGCTTCATCACTTTCTTTAAAAATTTATTTGGCCTCCTATTGGACACAGTCCATATCCCTCTTGATTTAGCCCTATGATAAAAGCAGTCAGAATGTGGCCTGTGATAGTGCAGAAAAATCTTGCTTTTTGCTTGTTCTTAACTTATAATGTGTTCAGTTGTGTGACAGAAGGAGACACTTGGAAGCTTCTGAAGATGTAGTGTGGATGAAACATTTCTTTGTAGAGAATTCTTACCTACTTTGGTGGTCAGGGGGAACATTTGTCCTGAAAAACTTGAGGTAGTGACTAACAGAGAGGAACTTTCTTTTTTTTTGTTCTCTCTCCCTTTCATGTCCTGGCCAATCCCTGAGTACCACCAGGGGATTCTAGAATGGGTTTATTTTTTCCTCAAGACTCTGCAATCCTCTGTGGAACATTAGAAACTCTGAGGTCTTTTCAGGTTTCTTCTCAGTGTTGGCGAGATGCCCCAGGATGCACTTGCAAAGCCTGAGAGGAGGTCAGGGATTTGGAACCCACCTCGTCCCCCAAGTCACTCCCAACCAAAGGGAGCTGGCACGCTCCTTCGCCACTGTGGCATGACAGATCTCATCAAGAAGCACTTTTGTACTTTTCCTTAAGCTTCAGGTGGGATCCCCTTCCGCTGACAGCTCCTTTATAGAGCTCAACCCAGAACACCTTAGTCAGGGTGGGATGTGCCTGCTCTGTGCACAATAGTCCTGTGTCACTACGGAAGCCCAGATGGGTCACCTCACCCATAAGCTTCTCCAGTAGTCGGAACTCCTTTCCTTATCCGTCTACACAACAGATACCTTTCGAGCCCCAACAGGATCGCATGTTTTGTTCTGTTATTGGAAGTAGAACAGAGAAGAAAACGAATAAAAACCTGTCCTGTGTTGAATTCCATTTGAGAAGCCAAGAAGTGAGTAAACCAGTAAAGTGTAGTTCATCCTTGTGATGGAAAATAAAGCATGGATTCCCGAATGCTTTCTTAAAACGGTTGCTGAGAAAAGACCTCACTGAATGGGTAGCATTGGAACAGAGCCTTTCAGGAGGTGAGGACAGGAGCCCGAGGCTAGTGTATTCCAGCCGGATGAGAAAGCTAGTACAAAGGTCCGAGGCCAGAGTGTTTCCCTGAGAAGTAGGAGCATTCTTGGTGCATTAGAGAGACAATTAGAAATATGCAAGTGTAGAGGGACCAGAACAAAATAAATAAATAAAAAAGAGCAAAAGCATAGCAAGAGGCCACATCCTGTAGGCTCCTAGGCCTTCCATGGTCACTGGCTGGGATGTCCAGAGACCTCTCTGGATGATGTTTGGTAACAGACTACAGAGAGCAAAGACCGAAGCAAAAAGAACAATTAGGAAACTGTTCAAATACACTATGCAAGAGACTCCTAAGTAGTTGAGAGCAGGAGGAAGCCTGGAGAGTATGAGTGAGCCGAATCTTGATAGTCATGTGGATTTAAATATGAATTCAAATACAGATATACTGGTGGAAGGAATTAAAGGAAAGAAAGAATATTTCTTTTTAATTTTGTAATCATCTTCTCTCCTTTTTTTCAGAAGAACATAGTATTTTGTTTTTTGGGGTTTATGTTACTATATACCAAACACAAAATGAAAGCAGGAAGGTACCATAATTGTATCCCGTTAACAGAAGAGGAAGTGCACATTGAACAGCTCTGTAGACCCACCCTGATCATACTGCTTCTTTTTTTGTTTTTTTTTGTTTTTTTTTTTTTGAGACAGGGTCTCACTTTGTGGTTCAGGCTGGCCCTGAGCTCAGCCTCCAACTCACATCACAGCAATCCTCCTGCCTCTGCCTCCCGAGTGCTAGGCTCACAAGCGTGAGCCACCACACCCGGCACTGTGGTATGTGGTACTGGTTGCTGCTGGGCGTGAGTCTCCATGCCCAGTATTGTATGTGGTTACGGGGGATCAAACCCAGGTCCTTGCACTTGCAAGACAGGCGCCGGAACCACTGAGCTAAATCCCCAGCCCTCATACCGCTTCTTTACTCTTCTTCATAATAACGTATCAAAGTTTGATTCAACATTGATCAAGTTGACCAGGGTACCATCTCTGTGCTTTATCTCAGAAAGATACAGGAGAATCTTCCAAAAGCCCTGTTCCTACTGATAGATTTAAAAGACACTGCTGGGGGCTGGGGAGTTAGCTCAGTGGTTCTGGCACCTGTCTTGCAAGCGCAAGGGCCCGGGTTTGATTCCCTGGTAACCACATAACAATACTGGGTGTGGAGACTCACACCCAGCAGCAACCAGCACCACATACCACAGTGCCGGGCGTGGTGGCTCACGCCTGTAATCCCAGCACTCGGGAGGCTGAGGCAGGAGGATTGTGATGTGAGTTTGAGGCTGAGCTCAGGGCCAGCCTGAACCACAAAAAAGCGAGACCCTGTCTCAAAAAACCTAAAAAAAAAGACACTGCTGGGATATTTTTAGCCATTTTCTACAAAAGAAAGTTGAGTTAATGAAGGGAAAGGGGGCAACCATAGAGTTTTTTTTCTGGAATTTTAGCTTCCTAATACGGAAGTTAAAGAATATTTTTATAATGACAAGATATGGATAAGAATCTTGATGAGCACGGGATGTTAAAGTTTATTTTTGAGAGAGTGATACATTTCATGAAATGAAAAGTTACGTCCTTACACGAAAGTTTTCTCTCTGATATCTTGTAATGAAGCATTTAAAATGTTCTTCTTAGCTATTCATTCATGTATTCTTTTCTAATATTTGTTCAGTAGCTCCCTCTCTGTAGTTGAGGCTGGCCCTGAGTTCACTATGTAGCTCAGGCCAGCCTCTAACTCACAGCAGTCCTCCTGCCTCTGCCTCCCGAGTGCTGGAATTACAGCCATGAGCTACCACACCTGGCACTGTGGTATGTGGGACCAAGGATTGAACACAGGACCTTGCACTTGCCAGGCAGATGCCAGAACCACTGAGCTAAATCCCCAGCCCCCTCAGTATCACTTTTGTATCACACTTGGAAAATGGTGAAGAAAATATGCATTACCCTCTCTCAGTTGAATTTTTAAAATAGTCATAGCATGAGACATTGAATTAAGTAAATGTAGAAGATATGGTAAGTGCAGAAGACAGGACAATGATTGTGCTATTTCCTGAGATTGAAAACACTTAATATGATTTTATGCAGAGATAAATTTCTATTTGCGTTTTGCACCTGCCTTGAAGTACTTTGGAATAAGTCTTGGGATAAATGGGTCTGTAATTTGGAACAAGGTTTTAGGCCAATGTTAAAGACATTTAGTAGATAGATATAGATGAAAGTACTATAGGCGAAAACGAATGGAGCATACAATTGAGCCTTAGAATATTGCAAAATGTAATGTGGCTGGACAGGTGGGACAGCGCCAAGATTTGTTATATCGCAGAAGCCAAGGGACAAAGTTTAGGATCAAGGAGACACATTTGAGGAGTGGACTCTGATGAAATCTCCAGAGGTGAGGACTAAAATGTACTATCAAATTTGAGAAATAAAAGTGATCAGTGACTCTTTTAAGTTTAAGTCGCTTTGGCAAAGAAATATGTGCAAATACATTGACATGTGTTGAAGAGTCGGTGTTTTAAAATTTGTGAGAGTCCAAAGTGAGAAAAGTATGTACCAAAACTGAATGAAAGCAAGAAACCAAAACTCTACTGAGGAATATACTATCGTCAGTACTTAGCACGACTCTAAAGTCTGAGGTTGCCCCCTTTCCCTCCGTTCACATGACTGAAAATGTTCCAGTAGTATCTTTTTAATATCTCACCAGGAATAGGGATTTTAGGAGATTCTGCTGCATCTTTCTGGGGTAGAGCACAAAGGTGGTACACTGATCAGCTTGATCAATCTCAAATCAAACTTTGAGAAACAGAACCCTGATAATCTCCACATGGTACCAAAAGATGCCTTTCAATTTTTCACGTGCAATTTCTCCACAGATCGCAAGACAACAGCAGCAGCTTCTGCAGCAACAACACAAAATCAATTTGCTTCAGCAACAGATCCAGGTCAGAAATCATGATTTTCATATATTTCCATTTTTAAAATATGTTTTATTTCTTATTCGTGTGTGACCCAAAGCCAGTGTTGAATCTACCATTCGACCAATAAGGAGCACTTTCTGTGACCTAACTGAAATGATCTCAGAACTAAAAATTATTTTTCACCTGTCTGATGACACATTGCCTCTTCTATCACACAAATAGTGACTCTGTCACAGGCCCTGCTGTCCGGAGAAGCTTTTGCCTAAGCGAACTGCCAGTAATTATCCTGAGAAAAAATTATTATAGAGAAATAGTTTATTTTCTCTATTGCTCATAAATGTTTCTGTGAGGGAGGTACAAGAAATTAAAGCAGAAAGGTATAGAGCATTTTCTGCTAAGTGAAACATCACGAAGGTATATTAATTTGGTGCATCCACTGTCAACCGTGGTGCAGAAACCGAAGTGGAAGTCCCACAAGCTCCTTGTTTTTCCTTAGGGAAATTTGCAATGATGAGGCAAATTAATAAAGAAGAAAGTAAAAAGCTGTAGTGGCAACAAAAGGAAAAATAAATTGCCAGGGATGTCCTGTTTTCATTGTTAGTAGCATGAACTCTGACAGTTCTTTGCCTTTCTGAGACTTCCCTTGCTGAAAAGCACTTGTTTTGTACAAGATTCTCCAAGGATTAGATGACGTCATGGATTGTAATAGCCCCCTTTCCTGTTGCTAGGACCGAATGCCTGGTACTCACAGTGACAGGAGGAGAGGTTTTTAAATAGGTTCACGTTGTCAGAAACTTCAGCCTGTCCTCAGCTCTCTCCGAGGCTGAAATGTTGTCATGAGGGCGTGTGGGAAAGCAAAGTCACTCCCTTCACCCCCTTGAAATTGTATCTGAGAGCCTAACAATTTATTAAGTATAATCACCATAAAAGAAGCAGGCATGTCAAGACTCTCATTCATGTGTTTTAATATTTTCACCAACAAAGTTTGTCCCATTTTGTCTACGTGGGTCAGATACACTTAGTTTCTTTACTCTCATATACCTGGTATTTTAGTGGGCTGATGGCAGTTTAAATGACATATTGGGGCATCAGTTAGATGTTCCAGCTAGAGGTATTTGTCTTGTAATTATGGGCAACATATTTTTGGATACACTACTGTGTCTATCTGGAGTGTAGTTATTGAATTCTGTGTTTAAAACTGCTTGTTGGATTTCATGTTGTGTAATCAGAACACAATTTTGAATACAGCTTTAGTAAATGGCAGGTTATCTGCTCTTAAAGTGTTTTTATTAATAAGTGAAAGCATAAGTTATTGAAGCTATGGCAATTTCTCACTCTAAGATGATGGTTTCATAATCATCAGTGTGCTAAGTCATGTATTTTGAATACAGTTTGATGAGAGTAGCAACAGTTTTAAATTTTTATAATTTCCACAAATGGGAAGAAAGTCCTGTTAAACAATTTTTATTTAAACATAAGTAAAAACCTCAAAAAATGGTGTATTCTAACCAATTAAATTAGCCAACATTTTCAATTGTGGGGGCGAAATTAGCCCCAAATTCTGACCACTACACTTACCATTGCAAATTGTAAGCCTTCTCGGAGTGACAAAATATTAGAATAAATAGCTTCCTTGCTTTGTAGCACAGAGCATTGTAATCTGTATATCATACCATTCTCAAAATGAAAAGCACTTTAAGTATGATCTATCCTAGAAAAGATCAGACTACAAAAACTGTCATCCACATAGCTGAGTCCAAGCTTGATGACTTATCCAAGGTCACCCAGTTAGTCACTGATGGAACTAGGGTCAGAAGAAAAGTTTTGTTAGTAGAAATTTCAATTTGTAAAGTGTCTGGTGTATTAACTAACTAAATGCACAGTTCTAGAATGTATTTTAAAAGTGTTGGGCCAGTCTTACCAACACTTTGTAATTCTGAAAATCACAGTCTATTTAATTTATTAACTTACTCAGAGATTAATTCTTTAATTGCAGGAAGCATTGATTCACTGGCATAAGTGGAAACAAAGCTTTAGCACAAAGTATAGAAGAGACCTGTATCACCCCTGTGCCAATCCTTACCATGTTTATATTTACAGTACTTTCATCCCCCTGTCCATTTTTTCCCCCACTTCTTCCAGTTCCTTTGAAGCATCCACGGAGAAAAAGAGGAACTATTTAGCCTGGTGTTTCATATAAATCAGATTTATAAAAAGAATTATTATAATTTTAAAGAGCAACTAAATACATACACATTTGTCATAGAGTAATTTTGTTTGATATTTGAAAATATTTGTGTACTACTTTTATCTGTTCTGGTTTTTTAGTCTTAGTATTTTTTGAGAACAAACACATCAGCTTACACTATTCACCATGACTGCCTTTACTTAGATATTTGTCATGTTGATGCCCCAGCCTTAGAAAATAGTGCCTTCTAGATTCTGTGCTGATGAAACAGTCCACCATACCACTGGCAGTCCACAATTTACAGTCCACAAGTCAGCTGCCACGAAAAGTTTGTTTCAATTTAAAATCCAGAGAACATTAACTTGTTCCAAATATTAGTGAAGTCACACAATATGTTACATGGGATATTACATTACAGATCTGCTAAATGGATTAGATTGATTTGCTAAGACTTGGAGCAGGGTAGTTTTCACAGTCAACAGATATGTTAAATGACAAGGACGATGTTTCCTAGCATCTTCCTCATTCTGTTAGTCAGATCTATTTGAAAAAAATCAATTTAGACATCTTTATTTCTCTCAAAACATATACCATTTAATTGAAAATATAAATAGGTTTACACATTTGTCTATACACACATGTATTTAATAAATTGGGTTATTTAGAATTTCTGTTTGCCTGATATTTCTGTCTTTTCAACTCTTGAAAACAAAATAATAGTAGCTTTTATTTCAGTTATTTATTCAGAAAAGAAGCTGTAAGAATTTGAAAGCGAGCTTTGAAAGCGAACCAGTTGTATTTAATTGCTTAGGATCAATTCTTTATGAACTATTTCATTAAGAAAGCAACCTTAGCTCTAACATTGCATTACTGTAATTATGTGGAAGATTCTATCTACATTTCTTCCTTTTAAAAACTTTATAGAGTGAGTAACTGTGTTCTGCGGGACTTATTCACATAATTCATTTGAATTAAAACAAAAATTCAGGTTTGTAAACTGGCATTATAAATTGGTCCGCTCTGCAAATGTCCTAAAACTAGAAGCACCCATCTTCCCTGAAAAATAAGTCAGTTTCTTTGTGTGACTCTAATTTTAGAGACATGAAATTTCAGTCTCCTTTTTTAATGTTCAGAATTATTTCCCTCCTATTTTTGCATGCTAACCTCAAAATAGAGAACATGTTTACTTCATTTTTAGTTCCTGTTTTGACACACAATATCGTCAGTGCACTAGATGAAATTTACAAATATGATGGAAAACGAACCTTCCTTTTCTTGAAGAAAAATCACCACCCGTCCTCTGCAGAATACTCAGCAGTTAGCTTTTATCTAATTTCTTTTTATATTAAATGAAACTATTTCTAATACGGAGAGTTAAATGGTTTATGCTTCCAATATTGAACCAGGGCTAGTGGTTCATCTTGACCTGATTCTCTATTATGAAAACCTTTCAAGGCAAGGAAACAAGTGACCTCTACTCAAATTGCATTATGACAACAAGTGGAGGATCCCTGGAGACACTCACTGCTTCTTTTATTTTTTTAGGTTTTTTTGAGACAGAGTCTCGCTTTGTGGTTCAGGCTGGCCCTGAGCTCAGCCCCCAACTCACATCACAGCAATCCTCCTGCCTCTGCCTCCCGAGTGCTGGGATGACAGGCATGAGCCACCACGCCCGGCACTGTGGTGTGTGGTACTGGTTGCTGCTGGGCGTGAGTCTCCACGCCCAATATGGTATGTGGTTACCGGGGATCGAACCCGGGTCCTTGCACTTGAAGACAGGAGCCGGAACCACTGAGCTAGTTCCCCAGCCCTAATCTTCATGTTTCTTCCGAAGTAGATCTTCTCCATGTACCTTTGGACATGCACATGAGAGCCATATCCCCGTCAGAAGTCTCTTACCCTTCTCAGCAGTACTTAAGAGAATTTCAAGGTCTTGTCTGAAAATAATGAAGTTTTCCAACAATGGACTTCAGCCTGTTCTCTACTTAGAGGTACTTTGAGGGCAAACTTAAAAATTTGGCACCTTTTTTTCCAAGGGTATATTTTTATCTTGATTCCCGCATGAGATCAGTATTTGAACTTTCAAAAGAAATTTCCAAGAATTTATTGCATTCCCTTCTCTGATTAACTTTTTTACGTTACTGTCCATTGTGTTCTCATGAAGGCAAATAATTGATAGCTAATAACTCGTTCTTATTGTTTCTGTTTATAAGATAAGCATTAGTAAGGATTAGTCATAGTCCTGAGTCACTGATTGTGTCTGGAACTATGTATAGAATGAAGGAAATATTTGTGTTCTCGTATATGTTTAGTTGGGCAGTGTGCATTCCATAGGTAGTAAGACATTATATTTAACTTTATAAAATATACTTTGAGTTGCATTAGATAGTCTTTCAAAAAAGGTTGAAAGTGATGTCTTGGAATTAGATATACTTGATGGCGATCTTTGCGTTTGGAAAATTGCTACCTCCAACTGAGTCGCATTGTTCTCCTCTATAAAATGGAGGCGATAATATCTGATTTATGTTTGGTGCTCGAAGGGCTAAGAGGCCTCATACCTAGTATGTAGTGAGTGCTCAGTGCTAAAAGTTTTTACTTGAGTCATTGGGAAAAAGTTTGCTTCTGTATTCCCAGCACAATTTAACAATTTCTAGCTAGAGAAAATTCCTCAGAAAATACACATTTCGTATGAAACCTCCACAGTGGTAGTCATGGAAAATTATGTTCACTGTTCCAAGTTTATGTGATTTTAATGCTACAAAGGTTTTTGGAAATCCTTTCTTGAGACCTGTCCTTCCGTATTACATTTGTAAACTCTAACCAAATGTGATTAGAAGAGTTTCTCAGTGTTACCACTTGTGTAACAATGGCGGGCTCTAAATGTCCTGATTTTTGGCCCCATTCATTTCTGTCCCATTCATTTTTATTTCTCTAATATCGTACTATTTAAGGCTTAATGGGTCAAGTTTGAAACCGAGTTTTCTTTCCCTGGGAACTTATTTCTACAAAGTAACAAAAACAACTTGACTTATGTACAATTGAATGATTAAGTTGCAGTCGTGGGCTCAACCAATTTGTGATAAAGGTTTCATTTTACTGGAGCCAAAGTTCTCTGAGCTCATTAGAGTTTTGGTAATTCCACATAAATTATTATGCAGAAAGAAATCCATTGAAATATAATGTTGAAACTATAATGACGTTAAAGGTGAAATAATAGTACCTGCTTGACCTGCTGATTTATGATTTCTTTCTCTGAATGTGGTAAGTGGGAAACATTTTACCCCCCTGAACAAGACCCCACACATATATACATGAACACAAAGAGATTACAAGGTAACCTTGTCTCTTTGGAAGACTGGAAATGCCAAGAATAAACACCAGGCAATTAGGGTAGCGTTCAGCTAGCTCGGGAGGGAATGTGTTAACTCCTTGAGCTCCAGCTACCATTCGGCTGTATGAGACAGGATATGACACAACTAGACATTCTCTTGGCATTCAGATGGAATTGAAAGAAGGAATATGGAGAGACAAAGAAGTCATTTAAGGAGAACTTCCCCTTTCTTGTACTTTCTGGAATCAGATCTTGCGTTTTGAGAACACAGGTGGTCCGTCCCAAAAGCACAGTCACTGAGTAACTGCTTTCCCTCCGTCGTTTCCCAGAGGAGGGTCACCTTGAAACCCTTCCATTTCAGTCATACTTTATTTACTCTGCTTATAGGGATCGAACCCAGAGCCTTAAGTGCACTAGATAAGTTCTCCCCTGCTGACTTAGTTCATCCTCAGTCCACTTGGTGTTGAAATGGAATCTCTTACCCGGTTCCTCAGACGGGCGTCACGCTGGCATCCTCATCCCTCAGCATCCTGAGTATCTGGGATCACAGGCCTGCGCTCCATACTCTGCTCCTTCTTTATACACTTAAATAGGCCTTGTAGTGATCACCTAACAAGGGATTCCACTCACTCATATTATTTCTTTGCCTCAGCAAACCTTTCTCTGAGTCAGCTGATACAAACACATTGATGTGCATGAATATTTTCATTTCTCTTGGCATCACGCGTGCTATGTGACTAAAAGAATTTAGCAGTGAACCCAGCTTTCCCAGGCTCAGTCTTTTTACCGCACTACGTCCTTTTACTTAGAACAAGCCACTTTCAGATCCTTCAGTTTCTATGTTGAAATAAGCCTCCTAGCATTTCTTTCTACGTAAAAAGTATGATTCCTCCACTATGTCGAACTTATTCGTCCACTGTGTCTAACTTTAAGTCTCATTAACCTGGGCCGGGGATTTAGCTCAGTGGTTCTGGCGCCTACATTGTAAGTGCAGGGTCCCAGGTAACCACACACAACAATGTTGGATGTGGTCACTCATGCCCACCAGCAATCAGCACCACATACCACAGTGCTAGTCGTGGTGGCTCATGCTTGTAATCCCAGCACTTGGGAGACAGAAGCAGGAGGATTGCTGAGAATTCGAGGCTGAGCTCAGGACCAGCCTGAACTACAAAAGCAAGACCTGTCTCAAAAAACTACAAAAACCCAAATTATTAAGTTGGGTTTGAAATTGAAAGTGTGACAATTTATTTAGCTCACTGATTGCCCCTGTGATCATCTCTCCACATTGCCTTCCCTAACTGCGTTGTACTTGTATCATTTCCATGCTGTTCGTGGGTGCTGTTAAACGTTAGTTTATTTACATGCCCTTTCTTGCTCACTCGAGTGCAGTGTCTCTTGACACTTTCAGCTTTCTTCAGAATTTCCTTCCTATGTAGCTTTGTGATTTAGTCTGGTTTTCTGATCGCTTTTTCTAATATTTTTGTCTCTTTTTTTTTGCTCTAATGCTATTGGCTTTGTTGTCTCCTTAAATTTCTCCAAACTCTTCAGAATAAACCAAATCACTAGAGTTCTCTTTTCCTTGATAGCAGTTTCCTCGCTCCTTGACTTGTTGATTTTTGGTAAATTTGTTAAGCAAAAATAGTTAATATGTTTGTGGAATTATATCTACCTTATCTTTTAGCTTCGACTGTTAAACTGTCATTAGTTAAGACATCAGGTGAAAGAATGGAATCGATACTGCTCTTAAGTTGATGACTGTATTGGTGTTGATAAAGGTGTTTGGAAGTTGCAGTTCTGTTTTGTGATTCGTCCAGAAATGGGCTCTTTGCTAGAAAGATCGAAAATGCCTCCATGAGAGGAATTTTCTTTCATTTTTTTAATGTGAAATCCTAAACTTCCCTACTGTTTTCCTTTTCTGATATCCCACTTTTGTGTCTTTCCATGTTTCTTTTTTCTTCATTTGTTCCACTATGATTCCTGAAGTAAACACGCGGAGTTCATTTAACCGATTTAGATAATTGTTTAGTCATTGCTTAGTGTTGCTATGGTATAGCTTAAGAAGTCTGCCTGTAAACTGAAATTACAGAGCCATACAACTAGCGTGGAGAACATTTTCTACAAATCTGCCATGTGTCTGGAGCAGCTGCTTTTTCACAAGTTGCAAATATAGCCATTCTGGAATCACCGAGACTGGCTGGAAAGCAGGCTAACCGCAGTTTTCCCGTGACTTTTCAACCTCTTCCCAAGCAGATTACCTTCAGACAAAGCTGAATCGTCTTTGTCTCTGAGCCTCTGCAGTGCATATCTTGTCACTTAACAAAGTAGAATCCATCAGTGTAAGATAAGGCCCTGAGAACATAATTATCAAATAATGGGACACAAAACAAAACAAAGCATGTCAACAACAACCGAAAGATTTGGAGAATTTTTAACAGAAGTCCATGTTGGCCTAAAATGAGTTACTGTTTGTTTTACCTGGATTTGTAAATCAGTGTAGTGAAATAAATCTTATAGCTGGGAGTACTCACAAACTCATTAAGAATTTCTATTTCCTGTTTTCTTTTGAAGCAGTAGTTAACAAGTAGATAGACAATTAATTGCCAATAAAATTAGCAGAATGTTCATTTAAAATAAATTGCTGTGTTAGGAGCACAGTTATATCAAGGGTCAGGACATTTCCCGGGCATCTAACAATGCCAAATTTACTTCTGTTTCCCAGATAGAGTACTAACATCTATTCTTTACTGGTAAACTTTTATATCATCTATAAATAATGAGAAACTAAACTATGTTTCTCATAACTAAGTTATGCCTGTGTTTTTGGTTATAGTTTTCTTTGGAAAATATACGCAAACAGGTGAATAAAATGGAAAGCAAAGTATAAATGGAGAACCAAAGTTACCTTTTTGACACTAGCATTGTCCTTACTTTTCTGTTGTAGGAGTAGCGAAAGGAAAGGAGATTCTTCTATAATAAATATTCTAGAAGTAGTAAATTCTATCTTCTTTACACATGAGCTCCCAGTAGCATTTTGGAAAACTCCTCAGCTCTGCTTTCTTAGAGCAGTCTGTAGATGGCCACCAAAAAAAAAAAAAAAAAAACCCCAAAACAAATTAAAAAAACCTGAGTGTTAAACAAAAGCAAAACATTTTTGCTTCCTTTTAAAACTTTCTATCCCCTATTCTGTTTCATTTCATGAATTCTCTTTTCATCCATAAAAAGCTGAATTGCGATAATGCTCTGTCGTCTGATATCTTTCCCCACACTTACTTCTAAGTGGTCTCTTTTAGTCTAATGGCTTTAGATTCCTTTCTGAAGGTAATATTTCAACATTTTCTCTAGCTAACGTATATGTCTCTCCTAAACTTCAGCTTCAAATATCCACAGGCTTACAAAATTATGTAAGTGGATGTCTCATGAACACTTCGGATTTTCCATTTCCAAAACACCTCCTTTCATCAACATTCTCCAATGCAATGTGGTTGTCTCGTAAGCATGCTCAAAAGCCATTCCATTTGATGTGATTTCCTGCTCCTTCTCCTAATCTGTAGGTTCCATTGCTCTAGCAGCTGCCAGCTTCATACCTTCCAGGAATGTGGGGGGATGTTCTAACATTTGGCATTTACATTTGCCCTCTTGTGGCCTGCAATACTTATTTGCCTATCCATCCTAGAACTGTGTAGGATGTGCTATTACTCAAGACTCTCCATTCTTATCTCTTCACGTTTCTCTAGCAACCCAATCCAAACACTGTCATTTCTTATCATGACTCTTTTGTATAGTCTTTCTGACAAATAAACAAAATATTAACCTGCATTCCCTGTAGTACTATAACACATACTTTACAGTGACTTCTGTGGAGTAAAAGATGGTATGTGTCTTGCTCATGACTCTAACCAATACACATACTAGTTCCTGGCATCTCGCAACTTAAAAATACTTATTGAGTGACTTACTTGATGAAAATTAGAGTGAGACACCTTGCCCTTTATGTTCCCATGCAAGAAGAGTGATTCTTATTCCTTAAGAGACTAAAATAATAAAGACTTTCGCTAGACATAAAAATAAAAAAGAAGAAGAATCCACACTTTCAGTGCCCTGTGAGGTATATAACCCAATCAGCCTGTTCAAGGTGCATCTGTGTCCTATCATAGGCCCGTAGTTCCAAGAGCAACTTTCTCCTTATTCTATTTTACAAACTTTTGAATTAATAATCTTACTCAAGATTTCCTGACCATATCATTGTTCCGTATATAATTTATATCACCTTTTCATTGTCACCTCTGTTTCAGTAAATTTTCAACTTGGCATTGCAAGTATGGAAAATACCAGTATAAGCATATTGTAGCCCAATGATGACAAGGAGCAGGCTGGCACTTAGGAAGTGCTTGACACTTTTAGACATTGTGATCACCACAAGAATCCAATCAAGTCATGCGTGGCCTCTTCTCCATTTTATAGAGTGTAGGACTAAGGACTATATTCTGCGTATGATACTGAGGCCCTAAAATTGAATACTTTGTCAGCTAATATGATATCTTCCCTCTCTCTCTCTCTCTCTCACTCTCTCTCACTCTCTCTCTGTCTCTCTCCTTACAATTGTACTGATCAGCCATTTGATTTAGATAATTTCTAGCAAATAAAACTCATCACCCTTGTCAAACTGAGTGGAACACACCAAATTGACGAATACGGCAGAATATTTTTGAGTGAGTAATTAATTAATTAATTTTGCTTCTGTAAACGGATAAAAGACTGTTCTTTTATAAGTGGAAAAGATAAATATTTATAGAAAAGGAAAAGTTGTTTTCCACGTAACATGCGTATAACTGAACGTTCACTTAACAAATGCTAAAAGAGCAGGACACTGTGTTTATGAAAGACACATCTCTTTAAAATGATTTATACTTAATATACTTGTTATACCTAAATAGCCATTGGAAGAGTGAACTGTTATGGAGTACACATACAGATAACTTAAGAAGGTAAACGAATGAGCTAACAGTTTTCAGTATCATAACAAATTGACAGATTTATATTGATGTACATTTGTGTGTAACGTATATGCGGACACACCCTTTGGTTTTTATATAGCTTTTTGATCTTTTCCTGTGTCTTCTCCATTTATTTCCAAACTGTATAGTTTATAATTTCTCAAACCCCATGTTCCTCATTTAGTTCTGCATACATTTTATGTTGCCTTTGAACTTCAGTGTCCCCTGTTATGGTCTGTCAGATCCTGCATTCATACGCACTTGCTGGATCGTCCGATGTGGCCATTTACCTTTTGTATTTTATTTTCTACCTCCCATAATCCCTCTGTCTGGCCAGCTTTTCTCCTCCTGTATCTCATGATTCTCTTGGGATTTAGTTCTGCTCAGAATAAAAAGTTGGTCACTAATAAGCAAAGTGAGGCTGGAAGGTGTTTCGAGTTTAGAAGTGACCCACCCGATTTTCTGTGGGGTGACTCGAGGGAAAGGGCAGAAGAAAAGATAAACAGGGTCCCACACAGAGCCCCAGAGATCAGTATAATATATTGTCACAGTCTTTTCAGGGTAGAGGCTGCGCTGTCACGAGCAGCCGTGTCATGCAGGCGGCAATAGAAGAGGGAGACGGGACTGCTGGAAGGTAAATCAGGAGATAACAATAAAATTCTTCTGTTGCCTGGTGGAGGTGTTTAGGAAGTGTTTTCTTTATATCTTCATCCGCCCCTAATTGAGGATGCTTTAAAATTGAATGACTAGCAGTCAAAACGTGTTTGCTTCAAGCTGAGAAGAAAAATGCTGGTGTCTCCGCTCCCAAACTGATTGCGCTTTGTACGGAACTGACAGCTACAGTCACTTTGAGTGACTGATAAGTACGAAGCTGCATCACTTATCAAGGGGATGCGAGCTGCAGAGAAAAGACCAGAGCCCTTTCGATGCTTTGGCATGTTCAAAATAACATCTTACATCCGTCAGGCTCAGAAGCACTGAGACACATTTTACAATGTGGTAATGTATACAGAAATGTGGTGTATGTGCACACATATGTGGGGAGAGACAGAGACAGCCCATTAAGAGTCGCAAAGGGGTAAAAGAAAATGCACCGGGAAGGTCACAGTTGGTGAAATGAATCAGTGGTGACATCGTTTGCAGACCTGTGGGATGGCATTGCCTGTATTTTAACACAGGCAAAATTCCATACATTGCAAGCATTATTTATAAACAGTAGCTTGGACCAAATGGTGCCTCGAAGCACCTGAATAATAAAAGTGTCACCCACTTACAGAGATAGAGTCATCCTGAAGCTAAAATCTCAATTCATATTCTTCCTTCTTATACAAATATTTGATATTTAAAATATTCTGTCACAGATAACCAAAACAACATAGTTACCTAGTAAAAATAGATGCCGTGTGTGTGTGTGTGTGTGTTTTTTTAAATTAAAACATAATTTTGACACTATTGTATAGATTCCCTGACCTGTAAGTTTTACAATTTGGAAATGGCTAAAAATTATGACTTTTTTTTTTTTTGTCAGCAACTAGGCTTATGTATAAAGTGCATGCCTATTCTCTCTAAGACTTTCATATCTGAAGTATCCTGCCTGTGTATTCACACACGTTACCCTTCGGTGACATAGATTCCTAAGGGGATAGATAAAGTGTAGCCCAGCTCTTGACCCTTCTTGTGTATACCATGCTGCCTCTTCTGAGAAACTTATTTCACTTGACAACCAGTACATACCCTTGTTTCAGCCAGACCAGTTTTCTCAGTTTTGAGCTTGAAGATGTCACAGTAAACATAGCAAGGGTTAATGTGTCAGACTTCCTTGGCTTGAGCTTGTACCCCGGTGGGTTAAATCAAATGCATAGTGTCTTAATTGTATAATGAACAGCCAACCGCTTGCTTTATGGCATATAATTTTAGACCCTCCAAATTTCATTCTTCTGTAGAAAACCACTAATGCTTATGTTATTGTAAAGACTACCAATGGGTATATTATTGTAAAAGTTGGAGGGAAGCTTGCAGATAAATATTTGATCAGGCAGAAAAAATGTGGAAGACCACGGTAGAACTCCTAGCAGTCTGGGGAGGATCACACATTCTCAGTGAGATAAGGACCTCGGTGGACTCTGCTTTAATTTAGCTGACCTTTCTTTTCACTGCAAGACTTTTTTGATGAAGGTTACCTTTTGG
Organism: Petromus typicus; assembly: GCA_004026965.1. Classification (NCBI taxonomy): domain Eukaryota; kingdom Metazoa; phylum Chordata; class Mammalia; order Rodentia; family Petromuridae; genus Petromus; species Petromus typicus. Next base: position 50,476 of record PVIR01008460.1, read on the forward strand.
GTGATTTGCATTCCACTATCAACTGCAGACCTCGTAGCCAGCCAGTAAGTGGAATTGAAAACTTTCAGTCCATGAAAGAGCTAAAACAGAAAAATAAGCTTTCAAACATAGTTGAGCTTTGTACTCGTGTATGTGAAGACGATATTGTCTAGAAATGATGAAGGCTGTGTCTAATTCTTATAAATTATGATGCATTTATTACTTTAAACTTAGAGTTACCTGCAGTTTCTTCACGCATGCAGTAGTTTCTGCACGCGTGCACACACACACATAAACCTAATTTTTTGTGTGTGTGTGTGTGTGTGTGTGGTTTTTTTTTGAGACACTGTCTCACTTTGTAGTTCAGGCTGGCCTTGAGCTCAGCCTCAAACTCACATCACAGCAATCCTCTGCCTCTGCCTTCTGAGTGCTGGGATTACAGGCGTGAGCCACCACGCCTGGCAGTGTGGTATGTGGTACTGATTGCTGCAGTATTGTATGTGGTTACCAGGGAATCGAACCCAGGTCCTTGTGCTTGTAAGACAGGCACCAGAACCACTGAGCCAAATCCCTGGCCCCTACACATAATTTATTATTAATTTTTTTGATAACAGATATTGCACTCAGAACCTCACATTTGCCACACAGGTGCTATACTGCTGAGCTAAACCCCAGCTCTGCACAAATGTATTTTAATGAAATAGATTTATTTAGGGAGTATTCCATACCTACCAGTATGAAGCACAGAATAGTTTTTAGTTTTTTAATAATGAAGACTAGATAGTCTCCATTCTGTATTTCACATGGAGCAGGAAATACCTTCTGTAGAGTTAAGTATTCATGAGGAGAAATTCGTATTGTAAAATAATAATGATGGAGATGCTAAAACAACTTATAAATTAACAGTTATAATAACAGTTATTTGTAGATTCTATTCTTCTGAGACTTAACTTAGTCTTGCTTGATTCGATCAAGTTTATCGTAGTTTAAACTGGCTTTGAACTCACTTTGTAGCCCAGGCTGGCCTTGAACTAAAGGCCTTCTTCCTGCCTCGGCCTCCTGAGCACTAGGATTACAGGTGGGATTACAGGTGAGTCTTCAAAACTCTTTAAAAACTCTATTTTCCAGATTCGGGACAATTCTTGTTTTCCTTTGAAAATAATTGCTTTTACAGTGAAGTCAGGTATGTATTTGATCCTTTTGGGATGACAGTGTCTGACGTCATATCCTTGCAATCTGTGAAGTCACCAGGTTAAAGGAAAGAAAACATGCTCTGGTACGGAAACAAGGTCTGGTGCCTTTAGCCAAACATGGTTTTTTCGGATTAACAGTAGTGGAGGCTCTTTTAAAGAAAAAGTCAAATGCTGTAAAGGACTTTTTTGCTTTGCCGGCATGTTTCAGACATATAAATTACAAAATAAAACCTTATTTTGGCTAAGGAAAATACTTTCTCATTTGTAAGTGACTTAACTTTTTCTAGGAAACAATGCCTATATCCTGGCCTATATATTAGACATGCTTCTAATGCTGTCATTTACCGGGAGCTTTACTGCTTAGTATAGTATTGTTTGAGGACATCTTTTCCTTGTTTTGTAACCAGTTCCTCTTTCATGTAGAAGGACAGGAAAATAAACCTCCCTCTAAATCTCTGTCCCTTGAGACAATGTATGAAGTCTCTTTTGTGATTAAAAAAAGGAGTACAGCTCTTATGGAGATTACAAGTTCGATTTTGAGATGAGATACACAGATACTTCCATCAACACATCATCACTTTAATATGTTGTCTTGTTAACCTGCCTTCCACTGTTGCATCTGTTTTCCTTCCTTTTTTCACTGTTGGCCAATTCTGTGCTTATTCCTGTGTTTGTGACCCAAAAATTATTCCCAGACAATAGATCATCCAGGTCAGACTTTAAAGCACAAAGAACACAACCTATCAGATGTCATTTTTCTGAATAGATGCTTTCATTTGAAAATTAATATGCTTGTAGCCCAAAGATGCTAAGAAATAATAATATGAGAATTTGAAATCTCACATTATGTCAGATCATAATATTTATGCAAGTGGCCGAAGTTCTCAATGTGTGCTCTCACTTTGCCCACTTTGAGAGTATTAATGCCTTTTGATTCTAAGACACTGTACTGTGCTCATAATTCTTTATCCTATTAAATTCTCTCGATCCTATGTTTTATCTCAAAAGGTAGAAAAGCTTCTCTTTGCTAAGGTAAATTTTAGTATCAGGTTCATATGCAGTTGAAATTAATGTTCTTTGATTTGTGTCTTCCATATAGCTTCATTAACAGGCATTTCTTTTAAGTCTTCCTTATTGATTTTCCATCTCTATTGTTAAGTACATTGGTTAGTTGTCTTTATTTTAAGATTGGAGGAAATAGAAGAGAAATATAGAAAAGTAACCCTACATTCTGCATTTTATAAGGTTTCTTTTTTTAAAAAAATACAGACCAATAAATAGTGAAATAATACCTGGAAATGGACACAGAAAGTCTTTGCAGAATCCAAATTATCTGACTCTTCACAGGAAAAGATGGATTAAACACGGATTGTGAGAACATATTTTGCAACCATCTTAGTTCAATTTAGATTAGCCAGCTGTGATCACATTTTGCCAAGTCCCTGAAATTACAAACCTTAAGAGGCTGAGTATATTTATTTGGCCAATCTCTTTTTTTCTAGATGGAAAGATTAGGATAGGAAGTTTGGGCCTTATCTTTAAGGGTTTTCTATCCTTAGTAAAACTGAAATGCCCTTACAATAAAATGATGCCTCCATTTTAAAAGTTATTTTTTAAAGAATTTTTCAGAAATCCTGAGCAATGTATATAATTATACTATGTCATCCTTTAACAATGTACTCAAAATTTCAGATTATTTTTTCATTGAAACCTCTACCTTCTATTCTCATTCTGTTGATTCCTTTGCAGAGAGATTTTGAACATTTGCTAAGTATCTTGAGTTTAGAATGTTTTTTAAACTTTAAAATAGTTCAAGGAGACTGTTAATCAGTTGCACAAATTTTGGTCTTTTTCCTTAAAAGCAATCACCCGGGCAGTAAGAGAAACATTAGAATTTTGCCTTTGAAATTACTAAAAATAATTCATCAGTGTAAACATTGTCCGCCACTGCCAGGGATGCTTAAGGTAACGAGACTATCTTTGTAAGACTTCTCTTTATAATGCACCTGGATCTTGTAGAAGGGAAAGAAGAACAAAAATAACAGGTTGGGCGGCCCTTATTTCATTACTACCCATCCCTCCCCTTCACCTTGACCACTATTAAGTTTTACTCCTCTCTGGCTGTGATAAGCCGCACTAAATGTCAGTGGGACATCGGCCCACATCATCTGTTACAATGATCCGCTCCAGCTGAGGGACGCACGCGCAGAGACTCTCCTTTTACAGCCCCGCGTCCCCACCTGCTTGCATAGGAAATATAATTCTTCCCCGATGCCATCCTGAGCTGGTCTTAATAAACACGAGGGTGAGAAATGCTCCAGGCCTCTTTTCTGTTCACTTTTCAATAGCTTGCTAAAATGATGGAACAGTAATTAAGTAGAACACAAATGTTGTGTCTTTGGCGAGGAAAAGCAAAGCGTACTAAAGGTAAAAGCCTGACTAAAATCTTAAATTCAGACTATATTTTTTGATATTTTAATTTGTTACAATATATATAATCAACACAACTGGAGTCTTTTTGGTTTTAAAACTCAGAAGTGTATATGTTAATGCAGAGTCTAGAGAATTGCAAATTACCACAGACAGAGGTCAGATATCGCGAGACATTCTGCTTGACCCTCATAAGATTTTGTGGGAGAAATTTGTCTTTTTTTCCTTAACAGCAACCACCCAGGCAGTAAGGGAAACAGTATAATTTACCTTGAAAAATCACTTTAACAAGACATTATTTTCACCTTCAAAGCAAGGTTCACACATCACAAAGATTATTAGTATCTTGTGGAAGATAGTCAATAATATAGTTTCACTAAGGAGTAGTAATGCCAACTATTTCAAATTTGGAAAGCCTAACATAAACAAGGGTGAAAAAGCAGGAGGATTTGCAAGAGCCTTGAGAGGAAACTGGAAGGAGTTTCTGTGGGTGTGGTCAGTGACATTAGCTTTATGGATACTGACATTGTGAGGGCATTCAGGAAGGACAATGGGAAGAATGGGGGGGTGTGTGTGTCTGTCTGTCTATCTTTCTCTCTTTCCTTCTCTCTCTCTCTCTCTCTTTCTCTTCTTTTCTTTCTTTTGTTTCTGAGACAGGGTCTCGCGTTTGTACTTCAGACTGGCCCTGAACTCAGCCTTGAACTCAACAATCCTCCTACCTCTTCCTCCTGAGTGCTGATTACAGGATTGAGCCACCACGCCTGGTTTGTTGTATGTGGTTACCGGGAATCGAACCCAGGCCCTTGTGCTTGCAAGACAGGCACCAGAACCACTGAGCTAAACCCCCAGCCCGTTGGTGTATTTCTTAAAGGTTATTTGGGTTGTACATAGAACACAAGATTTAGAGACTGCAGAATTTGCTATTTTTACCTACATAAACAAGTAATTTAATGTTTCATCCTCTTCATATGTACTCTTTGAAATTTTAGTATCTTTTACACAATTGACCTAGAAAGTCAAATACAGTAATGTAAGCAAATCTTTTATAATTTACAACACAGGAGAACAACTGTATGTTGTTGTTAATAATCTTTATTTTTTCCTCCTGTTTTGCCTCATTACTGTACATGTAAAATTTTAGTGATCATCATCCTTAGAAAGGTGTTTGTTTCTGTTTTGGATTTTTTTTTTTCCCTGCAGAGAAAGTAGAGCAGAAAACAGCATAAGTATTTTTATACTTCTTGAAGTTATCTTTGATTAACTTCATGATTGATAATAACTAGCTTTACCTTGTGGCATCCACACTAATGTGATATCTAAAGGCAATTTGCTTGATCATAAGAACTCCTTCTAGTCTTTCAGCATCATACATAGTAAATAATAACATATGTTATCTCTAAGACAGTGGACAGAAGCATTATCTGACAACCTAGTTACTATTGTAAGGTTCTGTTCTTTCCTTTATTAATAATAATAAATGGGGGCTGGGTGTTTAGCTCAGTGGTTCCATGCCTGCCTTGCAAGCGCAAGGGCCTGGGTTCAATCTCCGGTAACTACATACAACAATACTGGCACCCACCAGCAATCAGTACCACATACCACAGTGCCGGGCGTGGTGACTCACATCTGTCATCCCAGCAATTGGGAGGCAGAGGCAGGAGAATTGCTGTGAGTTTGAGGCTGAGTTCAGGGCCAGCCTGAATTACAAAGCAAGACCCTGTCACAAAAATAAACAAATTAATTAACAATAATAATATAATAATAAATGGACCCTTCCCCTGTCTTTAATGATTTAACCTTACACAAATTGAAGTCAGGTATTAGTGTACGTTATAAAAATTGACAGTATTTAAATTGCATGCAACTCACTCACTTATGTGATTTACCAAAACCTTAACTTTATTTTCATCATACCTTCAGTGTGTTGTATAACTTACACGCTTATTGAACTATACAGTCAAAGTTTTAGTAAACCCAAATAAATAAAAAACCATCTGCATGAGGAATTTAGATAAATATTTGAACATGGGAATTTTGTCTGGAGACCAGAAAATATGTACACTAAGCCCAAATGTCTTAGTACCTGTTTTAATGATTATTAGTTGTGGATAATACGCAGAGAGATTAAAGTTTTCTTTGAACTGTGTTGTGCAGTGTTCTTTGAGGAGAACCATTTCTTTGGAGAAAGGAGCAGTCTTCTTCTTCCGACATCCCGCGTTGTACTCTGTGCACATTTGCCGCATACTTTCACCCCAGATATCTCTGTATCGAATTCATTCTGGAGCAGGAACATATGGGGGGCTGTGATTGCCTTCCCACAACTGGCACCTTGCCTCCAGCTGTGTCCAATAACCTGGCATCGCTGTATTTAGTGCATAACTACTGAAGTTGTTATTGGTCATAAAAGTTGTTAAGGTACTTAGACTAATAATGGGCTCTCTGCAGAGTAGAAATAAGTCTATAATTTCTGTCTCACCTTTTAAATGTTACTGATCTGTCATATCACATAAAATTAAAATAGGTGCAAGCTGTAGCCATTCTATTTCATTGTAAGCACTGATTTTCTCTACTTGTTAAGAGTTTATTGTATCCTGCATTACTAATCAGGAAGGGTTACATGAAGACTCATTATTAGTTGGAAATGATAGCAAAATA
>PVIR01008461.1:0-56567 GCA_004026965.1 Petromus typicus
CAAGTGCATCCAGATCTGTCACATGAAGCTGATAGATGGGCACTGTGGTATCCTTACTGGTCCTCAGCAATGCACATGACCATCTTGAGACAGGGCCGAAGGGCAGGGCAGGTGTGCCACTCAGGAAAGGGGAAAGAGTTAGAGGAAATCAGGGTAGGCTTCTGTTCCCTTCAAGGCCTCCAATGGTGGTGCCAGTGGTCCAGGGCCCAAGGCCTGAGGACAGGACATTTCAGAGAAGCAAAGGTGCTCACGAGACACAGCCTTGTGAAGGCCGCAGGCAGCCACGGGAGGCAGTACCATATTCAGTGCTACATTTTGGTCATGGCACTTTTTTAGCCTGTACCATCACCTGTCCTTGGCCCACGTGAAGAGACTCTGAGGCTGTGCAGGAGAAGGTGGCTGCACTGCCTGCAGCAGATGGTCTATCTTCCTTCCCGTAGCATCGTGACCCCCAGCGCAGGCAGCCACAGTGCAGGCTGGAAGGTCCTAGTGTGCTGCAGCCCCCTTTAACACCATGCCTGCTACAGGCCACAGTTCCTTTCAGAAAGTGGCTGCTCTGATGACCTGAGGCTCAAGTCACTCCTCACCACTGCAGGTGGCTCAAGCTCCCCCAAGCCACTCCCTCAGCACCTTACTATAATGCTAAGAACATACAAAGAAGGCAGCCTCAGGCCTCCACAAGCTCCAAGCCCGGCTGGATGCTCTGGAACATTCAGGTAGGGCTGGGTGGCTCCTCCAAAGAGACAGCGCAGCAATCTTGTTCCCCCTGATGCCCTGGGCCACAAGCAGGCTGAGAAGGGCCAGCTGGAAAGAGTGAAGGCAGCAGAAGGGCCTCCTGTCCATGGCTTCTCCATATCCATAGAGCTGAGCACACATCGGCGGGGCATCACCCCTGTGAACCCTGGGACACAAGACACGGAACTGGCCCTGCATCCTGGGGGAAGGCCAGCACATGGCCCCTAAGAAGAGAGGCTGTAGGTGAATGTGCAGTGCAGAGAAAGCCAGCACACAGCAGGACAGAAGCATGAGGTAGGATGTGAACCTGGGTCATTTCTAGGCAGTCTGTGGTTGTCTCCCAGACAGCAGAGAACAGAGTGCAGCACTGGCCAGAGATGCAGTCAAGTCAGGAAGGTCAGCCATGACAGGCAGGCGAGCACTTGGGCCCGTGAAGCATTTTGACTTGCTGCCATACTGGGGAACAGTAGGAGGGTTACTGTGCACATACACAGGGGATTTGACAGGGAGTTACACTAAAACCAGAAGTTCAGGGAAAGGCTGTGCCAGAAGAGGAAGCCCCTGGGAGAAAGACAGGGATTGGAAATAAGCTTTAGTACTTTTAACTGCAGTAAGTTGGAAAGGGTTGACTCCCCTCTCTTCTTCCATTCCCTCTCCCTGCTATACACTGACAGTACCACGAATCATTCTCACAGCACACCCAGACATGTGGGTTTTCCTCCCAACATGGCTACCACACCCACCCTCACTTCCTCCATCTTTCTCTGTCTGCTACCCAAAGGGAACAAAAGCCTTCTTCAAAGTCTGTGAACAGACCTCTTTGTGATATCCTCTGGTGGGGTGGCACCCAGGTGGTGCACACAGGCACATTCCACTCCATGTCCAGGGGAACAAGCAACATGACCTTCATGTTAGGGAGAAGAATGGATGGGTGCGTGCATGTGCACAGAGAAAAAATGACAAAGCAAGTGTAACAACAACAGTCTGCTCATGAGCTGACTTCCCAGTCATACTGAGAAGTCAAGCAGTAGAAGGCTTGGAGAAAATCCACAGAGAGCCCTTCCCAGAAAAAGGGCTGAGAGCACACAGAGCAGCAGGCCTCCTGACATCAGGTGTTAAAGGCCCACAGCAGACAGAACAACAGTCATTCAAGCAGGGAGCAAAGAAAGCGAGAGATCTTGGGACATTAAAAACCAGAGAAACTGACCAGGAAGACATCTAGGGGCTACAAATGCACACAAAGTTAGAACATATCATCTTGTGTACCATATTCAAGCAAGCAAAGGTGCACAGCGTGGCTAACCAACACCCATGTTACAGATACAGGTGCCAAGTCAGATGCCCACCAAAGGACAGGCAGCACAGGCCTCTCAAGGCACTCACTGGCTTGAGAGGAAGGCCAAAGTCAGACAAAATGAAAAGAAGTGGTGGAGAGGCCCCGCCGGCAGGAACCCTGCTACATGGGAGGATTATGAAACGTGCTGGGCAAGCAAGGAGGACGGCCCCTGGATCTCCAACAGCACATGGGGCGTGGTCTGAATCACCATCAGCTCTGTCTATGCTCAGGGCTGTTCGCATTGTCTTGGGGACCAGGTCAGGTGCTGGCCCAACCCTGACTTGCTCTCCTGGTAATTGGCTGTCCCTCTTCCGCGTCCAGCTTCGGACCAAAGCCTCTGGGGGTTACCTTTCACATCAAAGGCTTGTCTTTGTTCGACTGGTCTGGTTTTTGAAGACCAGGTCTTATTCTATGGTCCAGGCTTGGCCTGAAATTCGTGATCCTCCTAAAATGACAAGCATGAACCATCACACCCGCTGAAGAATTTCTTGTGATGGACAGAAGGTGCTTAACTCACATAAACCAAGGTATTCATCTTTTTCTTTGAGTTTAGTACTCTCTGGTCCTCTTTAAAGAAACTTTTCTTAACCAAAGGATCAAGATTTAGAAGAGTGGTCTCTGAGAAGAATGTAATGCAAGTCCCAACATGAGCCATTGGTGTAATTTTAAACTTTCAACGGCCACAATGGAAAAGTAAAAGAAACAGGAGAATTAAATTTTATTTTTTAACTCACAATCTAACATTTTTTCAGCATAAAACCAATATAACAAATACTAAAAGGACATTTTTTGTTTTTTGTTTTTCTTTGAAGCCCACACTGTTTGTGCAGTGTATCTCCAGTGCTCAACAGCCAAACAAAGGTAGGACCACTGCAGACACACCTGGCCATAAGTCTTACCTAGCCAAGCTGTTCTTTCCTGGGGTAAGGGACTGGCCCACACTTAAAATAACGATGCCCAGCGGGCCCTGTGTGACTCATTAAAAAGACTGGCTGGCTGCAACATTTGTTTTTTCCGATCTTGATCAGGCTCAATGAGGATTTTTCTCTTTATTCCTGTTTTCAAAGACTCAGCCTCAGGCCTCACAATTCTCCGCTGTAGACCTACTTCCTGTCTCGCCTGCCCAGCTCCCACCTTCCTTCCTCCTCCTGCCTTCTGCACAGGGAGTGAGTCAGAGCCTTGCTTTCCGGCTTGCACACCACAGACTCAAGTTACTCTCTCGGGCCCATGCATACTCTACCAGTCTTGACACAGAGTATTTGTGTTCTCTTTTAGCAAAAGGCATTTCTTATTCCCATAACGAGTTCTTCTTTGTGTTTGAAATGACAGAAAGCTGCAGTGCAGAGAACACTTATTGAGCACATCTAAGGGCCTGATCCGATCCCTGGCACCAGGCAACAAGAAACCCCACAGCAGCACTCTTGAACCTGGCAGGGAAACCGGTACTCAGAAGGGCAGAGCTAAGGAGTTTCCACCATTCTCCATCTACTCTAGCATGGCAGGACCTTGTGACAGCACTGTCAACAAAGTAGTAAAAGGTACAGTGGTGCCTTGGTTTACAACTTAATGTTTCATGACTGGGGGAAATAGCCGCCATTTTGTTTGTGTGAGGAAAATGGCCCAGGGCATGTTTGTTACCCCGCGTGGAGTTTGCAACAGTCCAAGGAGCAGCACATTACAAATGCTGCTACTTGAACCATAGCATCCAAGAAGCAGCAGCTGACCCAGCAAGCAGAGTACTCCAAGGGGAGCAGGGCCACACCCAACACCTATCCCATTTCTGCTGTACACACTGTTCCTATAAAGCAGAAGGCTGCATGCCAGAACTCTGAGCAGACAGCAGTGGTGTATGTGATCTTGGAGGAAGTACACTTGCACAGCACCACACTGCAAGATGATACTAACTTTCCATGAACCAGATGTCCAGCACTGCTTCAGCCAAAGTGGAGGTTCCCCGCAGGCACAGGTAAAGGCACTGGAAAAGGGCTTTAACATGTTCCCACTCGCTTGAACCACAGGTGGAACAGGTATGACTGCCACATCAGTCGACCTGAACCACTGGATGAGACTGTCCCATGTCACCTGATAGGGGAGTCATGCAAGCACTACCTACCAAAGGTAGGAACTTATCACATTAAAATCACAGCCACCTGGCAGTGAGACATAGGAATTATGGTCTCAGGGTGAACATATTAATGGCAGGTCCTTCAGACTTTTGTTGATAGTGCTACCTCCAGACAGGCCCTTGGCCTCCCCTCCAGCCTCCACTCCAGATGACCGAGGAATGCTGCAGTCAGTATCCCCAGGGCCAATGGCGAGAGAGGAGACAGGTCCCTTTGTGTGTCTCCATGCAGCACTGCTCCCATGAGCCATGCGGCCCAGTGTTGGGATAGCTGCTGGCAAAGCTGGGGTTGGACCTATCCAGTGCCATTCTCTGGCCGCACAGAACAGCAACCACTCTGAAATAGGGGCATATTTTATTAGGGTAGAGAGGTACATGAAGGGCATCTGCAGGTAGTACTATTCACCAGAGAGAGGTTGTGCCCACAAGATATGGAGGTGGTACTAGAAGTCCTCAAACCTAAGCCAAGGGATAGATGCCCAGCAGCTCTGGGACAGACTCAGCCTTATACTCCAGATCTCCAGAATGATAAATGACAAGAAAGCCACTTCTGGGTACACCAGGCAGATCTGCAGGCATGGGACAGGTGGGAGCACCTGAGTAACATCCCAGGCCTCTGGGTTCTTTTGGCCATTCTCTTGTTCAAGCATCCCTCCAATAGCCAGGAGAAGGATGAAGTCAGGAGGACAGGGAACAGGCAGCTCTGCCCCTAGATAGTGACAAGAGCCACTGGTTACAGTCAACCTCAGTAGTCTTATTTAGGACTATTCAGAGCCCCTAATTAGTCACTGGGCTTCCACGAGGATGTGGACTCACCCAGAGCTTCCCCACCTCACCCAGTCATCTCAGGGACAAGCATCCTAGGTACTGCTCAGTGCCTGATGCCTGCAGAGGATGCTATGTAGACTTAGCTCCAAGCAGTCCTTTGGTAGCTGAGCAGTGGCAAGTGCCAGTCAGCCCCAAGTGGTCTTGTAACAGAGAAGCTAAGCAGTCAATTCCACTGAAGGAAGGGGGAGCATAGGGCCCAGGAGATGTCAGCACTTCAGTTCCTGCCCTACGGTCCCCAGCTCCCAGGCACCCATCCTTTGGCCTAAGTCCCAGCACATGCACACCTACACACGAGCACACACCCACACACACCCCCTCCAATGTAGCCTGGGAACGGGAGTGGCAGAGATGCCCACTGGGTCTGTACTGGCTTTCGTCTGTCTTTAAGAGCTCACTAGTAGCTAACCTATGAACACATAAGACTTGTACCCTTTAGAATTCAGACCAAGTCAAGGTGAAGTGGGCAAAGACCAAGTGGATGACCACAGAAGAAAAGTGCAAGGCCTAGGGTGCAAGGATGCTGACCCACCACACCTTTACACTGACAGTGGACTGGCTCTGGTCTTAGCCACCAGGTAGCAGGGTCTCTTCACAGAACAATGTATGGCTGACAGAGAATGGGAAGGTGAGGGTATGTCAGTGCTGCCATGGAGAATGTGGGAAGTCCTGCTAGAAATCCACTCACAGAAATGTCAACTTTAGGCAGTGCACAGCCCAAAGGTACCCTAAATACCCAATGAAAAAGGAAGAAGGTCTGGGCACGCCCAGAGGCAGCCCGGAATCTCACTGTATGACTGTTTACTGGCTCTAAAAGTCTGCACAGGGTGTGGCATGGCTTTAATTTAAAGTTTAGACTGTCTCCGGGGGTGGGCGGGTGGGATGACTTGCTTTTTATTTTCTGTGCTTCATATTTCTACAATGGGCATGTAACCCCAAGTTCCAGAAAAGCAGGGACCTTGTCCTTTCCAGTGTTGTCCTGCACAAACCACAAAACACACCCTGAATCTTCCACAAGTACTGGGGAACCAAATGCTGAGTCTGACAGAGGGTCCAGATTGTGCCCACACACAGACCCTGGGGAGAAAAGTGGATATGTCAGTCCCCACCCTGTGGAAGCACATAGCCTGACAGGTGAGAAAACCACACATAACAATGATGTTGCCAAGCACAGCTTCTCCTGGGCCCTGGGCCCTCTAACAGTACCATCAAGGACCACCAGGGCAAGTTTTGTTTAAACAGAAAAGGACAAACTCCCAAAGAAAACCCCCAACTAGATGTGGTAGCACACATCTATAGTACCAGCACTCAGGAAGCCGAGGCAGGACTGTCATGAGTTCAAGTCCAGCCTGAACTACATAGTGAGATCCTGTCTACAAAAAAAAAAAAAGAATCTACCTCTCAAATCCTCCTTCCAAGACACTCTGCCTTCTTCCTACACAGCACAGGGGCAAGGCCCAAACAGTCTGCAATATGCACACTTTCCTCCCTGTCCTATCTCCAATGACACAACAAAGTGGTAGAAACAGCCACTTTACCTTTCCACCCTATCTCCCCAAGCGCCAGTCCTGGGCAAGGCACCTCTGTAGGACCAGCATGTCCCTACCTTTCATAAGGCCAGGCAAAGTAAATCACTCCAATTTTACGGGCAGAAAATAGAAGCCCACAAGCTGTAGGTCAACAGCAGGATTTCCGTCCTGACTTCACTTCCCACCATCTTACCCACAAGCACTTGTTACAAAGGCACCTGCCTGTATGGAGCCATACTGCCAGAAATGCTAGTTGCCTGTGGCATCAAGAGGCACAACTTCCATGCATTGTGAAGCACTTGTAGCATCTGCTGGGATGAGTAGCCAGGGAACCCAGAAGGTCTCACCAGTCCACTGCACTGTATACACATGAAAGAGGGGTGAGCAGCTCCCAGAAAAGCCTGACCAAACATACAGCAAGGAAAAAAGTCATCCAATCGTGCTGTGCCAGTCAGACCACTGCTACTATCAGGAGCAGGCTGTCTGCCCAAGCCTGTCTCGTAAGGTTCCGCCTTCTTCCTTTCAGTCCCACATGGTTGTGAACTAAGTGCCAGGCACAGTGATCCAACAGGGGAGTCCAGCAACCACCGAGTACTGACATGCCCCAGAGGGGATCAGGGATCATGGTGAAGAGCTCTTTTTTTTGGAGACAAGTTCTCACTTTGTAGTTCAGGCTGGCCCTGAGCTCAGCCTCAGACTCACATCACAGCAATCCTCCTGCCTCTGCCTCCCGAGTGCTGGGATTACAGGCGTGAGCCACCATGCCTGGCACTGTGGTATGTGGTACTGATTGCTGCTGGGCCTGAGTCTCCACACCCAGTATTGTATGTGGTTACTGGGGAATCGAAGCCGGGCCCTTGTGCTTGCAAGACAAGCGCCGAACTATTGAGCTAAATCCCCGCCCCAAGGAGCTATTTTTAAACAAGAGCTACCCAGCACTTCTCCCCTCCACCAAGCCTGGAAGTCTGGGGATCACTCTGTTTTGAATCATGAACCTGCCAAGACAAACATGGTGTAGGGTGTATTCCACTGGGCCAGAAGCGGCACCTATCCCAACTGCATGGCCCCAAGGACCAGTGGTGGCACAGGCGTGGCCCTCACGTGTATCTCAAGGTGCTTCGTGCAGCACCCTCCCTGTGCAAGAACCAAGGAAGCCCAGGTGCTGGGGCCAATTCCCTCTCACCTACACCCTCTTGGCATCCCCAGGTGACATCAGCCGCCCCTCTAGACTCAGAGCTGCCCTGCCCAACAGATGTATTTATGCTGACTGCTTCTACTCATTAAGTAGAGACTAGGTGGTAATCACTAGTTCTTCCTCCCTCCTGGATGGGTCACTTTCCTCACCTGCTCTCCTGGACTGCCAGCTCGCAAGTGCCCAAGAGCACAGCCCAAGGGACTTAGAAAATTGACTGCCTTCAGAAGCCAGGCCTACTGGATGCTGTGTTGCAGGAGAGCCCCATAGGCCTCTAGTCTCCCTAAGACAGCCCTGGTTCTCACCAAACACCTGTCTACAGCACAGTCAGACCCCTGCCACTATCAGGCCACAGTGTGGCAGCAGCTGCTCCTGCTGCAGTGCACCACACTTACCTTTGCTTTGCTGGTGTAGAAAATAAGGCAGGAAGTGGCCAATACCCGAGCAGCTTGCAGAAATGGCCAAGGAAATAGCACTCCAGTACAAAGATGTGCAGACAGCAGAGGGTAAACTCCCTCACTGTTCCCTTGAGCAAATGCTGAGAGAAACAGCATCCAGTCTCATGCTCCTCCAAGGCAGGTTGGGAGAAATGGCTCTGGAGGCAGGGTGAAGCTAACAGAAGGTGCCTGGGAGGCAGCTAGAATAGCGCCAATCTTAGGCAAACTTCTCTGATCCCTGTGGCCACCTCCACGCAGGGATGCAGGCCATCAGAATGTGAGGTAGCTCCTTTAAAAACGCAACATGGACAGGAAGGTGCTGGACACGGTGTCCAATCATGGGCATGCCCTGCCACCAGCAGACACAGACTTGGTCTCAATCACCACTCAGGGATGGGAAAGCAGAGAAAGGAAATATTTAACAGGCAGGAAAGGCAAATGGCCTCCCTCAATCCAGCAATCAGATGTCAAGAAGAAGGCCAACAGGGCTCCCAAATGAGGTAGAAGGGAATAGAGGGCAGGCACAGTCCAGAGGCTGCTATGCTGTGAGGACTGGGTAGGTCTGCAGCAGGCTCACACAGAGGCTCTGGGTGGGTGAGGTGCTGTCTGGTTCACGACGGAGGAGCAGGGGATGAGCTGGACTGCTGTGTGCAGGGAAAGGGTGAGCAGGGTCAAAGCATACCACTCAGTCCCACATGGTGGCCAAATGCTCCCTTGCCTATTACCAGAAGTGCTAGCACCATGTTACCGCTGCGATGGTGCACAGGCCAGCTTGCAGGCACAGTGCAGAGTGGCCCAAGGAAAGAGTTAAACCAGACTGTCTGGCCTGGGCACCGGGCCCTACATAACCCCATGCAGAAGTCAGTCCACCTGCGCCCTTTACCATGATAAGCCTCACCTGCCACCCAAAAGGAAGGCTGCAAACCATCAGCATCACTCCAGGAATTCTGGGATCTCAGCACCAGCTGACCCAACAAACGCACTGTGTTCAGTGTCCTCAAGTGGGACTGCTGGCAGTGCCACAGCTGGAATGTCCTTGCCCAGAGGCAGGTTTCTCCTCTCACTCCTGCCTTGGGTCCAGGAGGCTATGACTTCTGGACAACACAAAGGAGCAAAAATAATACCCCTGTCTCCAGGCTCTTCCAAGCTTAGACAGCCCTGAGGTTCCATGCCCAGGGTGGCCCAGGACCACAGGCCAGCACTCTGAGCAGCAACACAAAGGCACACTTGCCTCTTGGGGAAGCTCTCCACACAGGTGCAGGGCAGAACTCTGCATAAGCCCCACAAAGCACAAAATGATGACAAAGCCATGCAGAAGCCAGCTCGAGAACTGGCTGGAGACCGGCAATAAGGAAAATCACTCATCACTTTTACTCTAGAAAGCAGCTACTTTTAAAAATAAAAATGGCACTTAATATATTAATAATATCAGGTTCCTACTCTTTTCTAATGAATTAAAAGTTTTTTTCAGGTTTTTTGATTTATACGGTCTGAGGACAGGGGGTTCGGCCTCATGGCATCTTCTCAGGGGCCTCCCAGAAGCTCCCAGAGTTGTTCAACAGCTCTCCCACCCTACCTCACCATACCCGTTTTCCAGAAAGATGCCTGCGGTATCACAGTGCTCCCTACAATGTAGGCCCCCAGGACCTACTGAATTCAACCACATTTTCTGGTTCACATCTTTGAACCTCTCAACACCACCGCTTATGGGAAACTGTCTTATCAAATGGGGCACTAAAAGAAAAGACTATAGAGCAGAAAGCAGAAGTGCCGGAAGCAGAACTGGTGAGGGACCCACCAGGGCCACGCACAGCCAGACTCAACACGAACACTGAGTGAGCGCGTGCCACACCCATGCTAATTTTATGCTTCTAGGCTCACTCCTAGGGCCAGGCCAGCGCAGGCATTCAGCTCCTTGGGACCACCATGGCACTGTCAGACTTTTAAACAGACTGGTGACACGACTCAGTAAGGGGGGGGCTGGTACCTGGTGGATTCAGAGGTCGTAGTTCAAACCCCTTAAGAGCTCCTGCAGCTGTTCCCTGTGCCAGCCCAAGGCAGGAGGGGAAGAGGTGGTAATAAAAAGGAAGCTCTCCACCTAGAAAGACCATGGAGCAAAGCCGAAGTGTGACCTCTCCTCCTGCTTCCCGGCCCTCCACTTCACTGATTTCCCTTGGCGAAGCCACACATCTCTGCGAGTGCACCTGGCCTTCTAAACACCACAGTGCTCAAGTGCACTGCCCAACGTCATGGCCACCCTGTGTACACATAACATTCAGACACATGACATGAACTTAAGTGTGTCACCCTGCTACCCTGGGGACACATTCACCAATGAGAATGCCCTGGATCAATACGGCAGCCCTGGCAGCTGTGTACACTGGCAAAGGCAAGTTCTGAGGAGAAAGAAACTACAGAAAATGTGTGTGGCTCACTCCAAGTAGGGCCATGCTTGCAAGTGGCCTGGACACCCTGCCAACCACCTTCATCTCCCCGTAAATTTCCACATTTTGTTTTTGTTTCAATTGTCCTGCTTCCATGTTCCCAGGCACTGCCCCACAGAGCTTCAGTGAGCACCAGCAGGCAAGCACCAGTGGGTGTGCCCCAGTCACAGAAACCTGTGCAAAAGGAAAAACAAACACGAGGCAGTAAAGAATGGGAGGCACTTCTGCCAAGACAGGCAGGAGCAGCGCACACCACCTTTCCTTCTGGATCAGCCAGAGGAAGCAGGCTTGAGAAACCCCAGCTCCCTGCAGCTGTAGCTTGCTCCAGCACTGGTCACTGCTAGTGGCAACAGAGGAAGCCACCTAGGGTCTGGTTGGCCCAATCTGCTGGCTACTAAGCAGGGGCCTGGCTCAGTGTCCACTGCATATCTAGGCAAACACAGGAAGTGGGGTTTGGTATTTCTGCTTCCATGGCTACAAGGATGATGCAGGAATTGCTGGGCTAAAAGATCGATGACACAGGCTTCACTGCTGAGATGGCCTCCAGGGCCCACATTCCCACCCAAGTGACCACAGCAGAGCCACACTACCCCCAAGATTAGACTTTATAGATGTCAACAGCCTCACCTGGTGCCCATCCTAAGTGTACCCACCCATATAAGATCAGCACACAGCCCATCCACTGCCTTCCTAGGACTTAGAAGAGACTTGCTTAGCAGGTAGGTGCAGGGTAGGCAACCCTGGGAAACAGCTGGATGTGGGAGGCTCAGGGAGGGTGAACACAAGCTTACTGTTGTGCCCCCAGACACACCTGTGCTAGGAAGCTGGCCCTGCTACCCGCTAGCTCAACCCAGCATAGATTTTCTGGACCACCTCCAATGGGGTCACACCCTGCCAGTGCCCTGACAGCTTTGAGGATTCTTGATTCCAGGGCTTCTGTTGGATGCAGGACAGAGAAATGATATGTTGCTGAGAGTATGCTGCACACATGGCACCCAGGGACTCTGAGTACAATTCCCTCTAACCTTCACAAACCCAGCACTAAGACCAACTTGGAGCCATCACGGAAAAAGGCTAAGCTGGTCCAGGCAGTAGAACAGGGGCAGAGGGTCCCTCCCAGGGTCCCTCCCACCCTGTCTCTGTGCCTCCAAAAGGACTATTCCCACTTCCAGGATCCCACCTTTTCTGGTTTCTCCTTGGAAAATTCTCTGGCACCCTCCTGTACACTTTGTACTCCCTCCTCCTCCATGCTTGCAGGGTACTTGTCCTCACTCTCCCCTGCCAGCCTGAGAATGCAGAGAATACCTTGATTTTGAAATGCTTCAGCTCCAGTATGCAGCCAGTTGGGACAGCTGGAAAACTCAGGACCCTGGACACCTTGGCTGAGGAAAAAGCCTGGCGCGTGGTCAAAAGAAACTGGGTCACAGCAGGGCATGGTGGCACATGCCTATAATTTTTGGAGACTGAGGCAAGAAGATCACAAATTCAAGCCCCCAGCTTGGGTAAAATCGTTAGTGAGATCCCAGTCTCAAAGTAAGCGTAAAGATGATGGAGAATGAAACTCAGAACTGTAAAGTTCAATCTCCAGTACCAGGGGGAAAAGAGATTGGGTCATGGCAGCATCACCGATGACCGCAGACAGGAGACACACCCCAGTGTCCATCCACGGGTGAACAGGGGCACAAGCATGCAGATTTCCACACAAATGATGCCTAGGATGGAAATGCTAGTGAGCACAACGCAGATGAACTTTAAAGGAGGAACCACTTATGGCAACTGTCAAAAGACCAGATAGCAGGACTCCTTTTGTAAGAAATGCCAAAACCATAAATATAGACAGAAAGTGGATTAGCACTGCCCCAGGCAGGGGCAGGACAACTGCAGTGGATCCAAAGGTTCTTCTGAGGATGATGGCAACATTCTAAAATTAATCCATAGTGAAGGTTATAAAAGCCTGTAATTTCACTAAAAATTATTTTGCACACTTGAAACAAGCAAACTGTGGTATGTAAATGATACCTCACGAGGATGTTGAAACAAAGCCCAGAGACTGGCAAGTCCGGCTGGGTGCCAGCCACCGGAAACAGCCTCCCAGAAGCAAAGCAAAGGGGAAAACAATGCCATCTACGCAGCAGATACCTGTACACAGGACTTTCCAGTTCAGAGTGAAAGGCTGCTGAAGGCAACTCCAGACAGGCTGGAGAGGCCTGGAGCTATTTAAGCAAATACTTGTCAGCTGAGTAAGAATCACAACCTTCAGCTTCACTCTGTATTGCATGGCCCACAGTGACTCCTGCCTTCACTAGCAGGAGAGCTCTAAGGCCACTTTCCCTACCATCCCTGAATCTAGGAGAACACCACTGTGACAGCAACTGCAGCTCTGAAAGCAGAGCCAAGAATGTTCGTGGTCAGGGTGGCCTGGCAGGAGGGTTAGTATTCAGCCACTCATCAGAAGGGGAGGGGTGTATTTCCTCCACTGACTCCCAGGTGTCTGGCAGCTTCTGGAACCTGCTTTCTGTCATAATTTAAGCTACACTCCTATCTGTAATCATAAATGCCTGTTGCTGCCAGAAAAGGAGACAAAGTGTCTTCTAAAGTACCGACCAGTACATAGGAAGCAGTGCAGCATTCCTTGTGGAACAGAGTGGTACCTATCCTTGGTTGCCCAAAACAGCACAGAGTTTGACTATACAAGAGGTGGTAATCCACTGCAACTTATAAATTAGTCTTTGTAAGGAAAAAAAAAGGAAGGAAGGAAGGAAGACATCTAACTATACAATACTTCAACAGCTAGCTCAAGGCAACGAACGCCAAGCACAGGAAAGACACAGGAAGAGAGGCGGGTGAGAGCCACACCTCACAATACTCTCCAACAAAGTCCAGTAAGGTCCACCTCTAAGTCCTAGTGTTGAGCTGAGCTCTGGCTTTCCAGGGCATGTTTCCCTGCAGGGCCTCCCTTCCTCAGGGCAGCTGGAGCGTGAAAGACAAGGCTGTTCTATGCTCAGCAGGCCCGACTCACTCCCTCCAGCGAAAAGGAAGATGTGGTTTTCACTTGCATGTCTGTAGAGCACTCATCTGGTCATAATAAAGAAGGGAGGGTGGTGAGCTCTGTCGGCTGCTACCATCAAGTCCATGTTTTGCCATCCAACATGAACTAATTAGAAGAAACTCCTTTTAAAACAAGACAGAACAAACAAATTTTTAAGACACAAGAAAATTATATTCCAAACTACCTACCTAGATGACAGTGAATGATTTGAACTAAGGAAAATATCAAGGAACAGTAAAAAAAAAATACATTTCTCAATTGTTCCAGTCCAAAACCCAGTTAAAGGATTAACGGCAGATGAAAGCCCCAACATTGAGCACACAGAGGCCTCTGGATGAGAGCCAGCTTCTTCACTTATGCTGACCCCTCACTGTCTCTCCTCCGAAGAACCCACCCAACGAGGTGACCCGTGCGCACAGTGAGCCAGATCAGGGTGTCCGAGGCTTGCTCGTCCTGCAGCTTTCCTCATCTCTATACTAAACATGGAACAAGGATGCACAGAAGGATCGCTTCGAGTTCAAGGCCAGCCTGGGCTACACAGTGAGCTAAAGTCCAGCCTGAACAACATATAGAGATCCTGTCTCGAAAGAAAAGAAAATAAAAGAAATGAAAAGGAAAGAAGAGGGAAGGGGAAGGAAGGGATAGGGAAGGGAGGAAACAAACAAGCCAGGGAGGAGAAATAGAGGACTACCTTTGCCGTCTGGGCTCCACCATTCTGGGACACTGGCCTGAAACCAAACTCTCAAGGTGGAGTGTACTTGATGACTGAAATATATCACTTAAGAAAAGAGATTTTTATTCAAGAAATTGTTTAAGAATATGAGGTTCCCGAGGACCACTCTGACACCCACTAAATTTAAACATACTTACACAAAGAAAACCACATTGCATCCTAATTGCTGTTTAAAAGTTTCCATTGCCCTTTTCAAAGGGTAACCTTGTTTTCATACAGATAAAAACAATGCTCCTTGCCTCCCCAGGGGACTCAGCTACCTGGATGGTTCCCAGCCTGGGGCAGGAGTTGAGGGCTCCGCTGAGCTGAGTAGGCTACCTGTGACCCAAGACTGGACAAAGGTCAAAAGAACCAGTCCCTCAATGATGGTTAAGGTCTGAATATTCACGATGATAACAACAGCAAAGCCCATAAAGCATAGGTCTTGGTCAGCTCAAAGACTGACTGCCGGCCAGTGTCCAGGCCCAAAGCATGTGCTACTTATGGACGAACACACATACACACACACACACACACACACACACACACCCCACACAGACACTGCAGGGGCAGATTCCTTAACAACCCAGCTGATCAGGCAGATCCTGCTGCTAGGAAGCCCTGTGAATGGAACCACTTCAAAACACACTCACTCAGAGGCTGGCTGCTTCCAGCGCGCCCCTCTGGGTAAATACGGAGACCAAACATCTGATTCCAAATAGGGTGAACACAGCTGTGTCGCCTGAACTCTCAGAGCCTGTGGACTTCGAAGATCTGGTACAAGAAATCTCGCTGTACTGACAGCTGCCAACATTTACTGCAAACCAAGCATGTACTGGCCTTTACGTCAGTTTACCCTCCTACAATACTATAATGCAAGTTGAATTATTTTCTTACAGCAAACGACTCTAAAAAGCAACTCGATAGAGGTGCAAACAGCTAGTAAACAGGGAGGTAGTGTGGCAAGGCTACTTTCCGGATCTCCTGCGTCGCCCACACCTCCCTGAGTCCTGCACTAGGGGGTTGGGGGTGGGGCTCTCGACTCCTCCCTAGGCTGCGCGCCTCCGGTCAGCCGGCTGTTGGACACCGTACCCCGAGGGTGGGGCGAGAGCTCCATCGCCTAAGGTACCGTGTCCTGTGTGCCGCTCCAGTGGCACTGAACCCATGTCCACTGATCTGTCGCCGCAAAGGACTTCGCGTCCACCCTTAGCCCCTGCAGCCGAAGTCGATCGGCAGGAGTGAACTGACTCCGCGGAGAGGCTGGGATGGAGACGCCTGCCCAAGGCCTTCTTTGAAAGTAATTTTAAAAGTCACTTCAAGCGCAATAACTTTCCCAGGCTCGGGACAAGGCCGACCGGTCCTCGCTCGTCACCCTGCAAGCGAGGGGACGCGGCCTCGCGGTACAGGGCCTTGCGCTCCGCCCTGCGTCCTTCTTCCAAGCCGCCTGCCACGGACCACCGCTCCCAGTGACCCCGCCGCCGCCCGGGCTCCGGCTCCCCGTACTCCGGCGCCACCCCAGCGACTCACCCCATGAGCCAGTCCATGGCTGCGCGGAGCCCGCGCCTGCTTGGCCTCAGCCCCGCCGGCGGCCGGAAGTAAACACTCACTCGCTCCGGCTCGTCGCCGGAAGTGACGCGCGCGCGGCCTTCTGGGACACGTAGTCCCGGCGTCCCTTGCGGCTCGCCTGCCTCGCGGAGCCTAGTGTACCTACTCTTGCGGTGACTGTGGTGTCTCCAGTGCGATCCTGCAGAGACCGACCACAGCCTGTGTCTCGCGCCCCAGCTTCGGGCCTCGGAACGTCAGAGATCCCGAGAAGGCGCCCTGTCTTCTGGTGTGCCAACTTGCTGCTGCCTTAGACCCAGGTGTGCACACGTGGGCATTCCCCGCATCCGGTGTGTCCCAGACATGGTTGTGCTCCAGGTCTCTGGAATGTGCCAAGGACCCCCGCAGCCCCTCTGGCGGTGCTGCCTGGGCGCTGCTGTTCTGTCCCGGCGTGTCTGTGGCTCAGTGTGCCTGTGCCCTTGCTGTGACCCATGTGCCCATGTTCCCTGCACCTTCGGGGTGTCCTTTGTGCCCTCTGCCCCCTCCTCATGCCCTTGGGCTGCTCCTGGGAGCCCAGGCCCCACCCACCTTGTTCCTGGGCCAGGACTATTTCCCACTGCACCAGCTGTGCCTTGGCTGACTCCATGCTTTGTGGGCTGTGCCCTTGTCTCTCCAACTGTCCCTCTACACCTATGCCGGTTTTCTTGAGTGCCCTTGTTCCCTGGTCTGTCTCCTTGCTCCATGAGCTATACTTCTGCTTCTCGACTGTCCCTTTATCTTGCATCTTCTTTCTCCAGTCCCTGGTTCTCTCCAGGTCCCCTGGGCATCTGTCCTGCCCACTGCTTTGTCCCGGGCCTGGCTGGCATCAGGAGCTCAGTGATAGCCTGTGAAGGGCTGAGTCCCCGTTTCCCCTCCATGGGAAGATACCTGTAAAGTTACAGGGACACCCCATAGTGGGGCCACCCACTCGCCCAGCCGCCAGTGATATTGCAAACAGCAGGCACTTAACCCTGGCTCCTGTCTAAAGGGCTTCTCCCACCTCTCCAGCCTCTGCCACAGTTCTGAGGATGCTCCAGCTCTCCTTACACCTTGAAGTGAGCTCATAGTAGAATATGGCAAACTTCACTAACCACTGGAGATGAAATACTCGGGAAATAGGATTCTCAATGGGAGAGAAATTCATCTAATGTAGAAATCTCAGGAAGAGCATGTGGATACTTGCTAGTCTTCATTCCTACAGCAGCCACATGGCTGTGGCAGTGACTGTCCCTTTCCTTGTCCCATGCTGCTAGCTCAGAGTGGCCCAGTACATTGCTACTGAGGATATCGGATCAGCCCTTGGCAGTCCTGCCTGCTTTTGGCAGCTACCATCTTAGCGGTTCACCTAGAGTGGTTATCACAGGACTTTCTAGTGTCTTCAGTTCCTGCCTGAGGGACTTGGACAAACTGTTTTATATCCCTCTGCCTTAGTTTCCTTTCAGTGCAGTGGGAATAGTGAGTCATGCTTCACTTCAATGTTGAGGATACATTCTGAGAACCATGATTTGAACCATCTCGTTGTGTGTGAACCTGACAGTGTACCTAGACAGACCTGCACGCTGTAGCCTGTGGTACCCAGGCCACATGCCACAGCCTCTTGCTCCTCAGCTACAAACCTGTTACTCTACTGAAGACTGAAGGAAATTACAACACAGTGATACTGTGTTGAGCAAGTTTCTTTATACCAGCATCATGACAAACTTGTGAGTAATGCATTATGCAAGATGTTGTGTTCGCTACGACATCGATAAGCTTTAGGATTTTTCAGCTGCATTATAATACTTTTCATTTTTTTGTGTGCTGGGGATCAGCCTCAGAGTCTTACACATGCTAGGCAAGCACTTTACCACTGAGATACACTCTCAGCCCTTCCCTTATAATCTTATGGGACCACCATCATATATTGATAAAAATGTTTTACACAGTGCATGACTATAAACATGTCTCCCAGAGCTATGATGCATTGCTGAAAAGGCATTGATTTGGTGCAAAGGCCCGGGGCCCTTCTCTCTCATTCTGTCCAAACTGGCCTGTCCAGCCCTACATGCCTTGTGGCAGAACTGCTCACACTGCAAGCTCAGCCACAGTTCTCTCTCTCAGGCTTCTGCAGAGCTTCAGTATTCTTGGGTCTTTGGTCATCCAGCTGAGAAAAGCCCTACTGCATGAGCCATGGTGTGAGCTTGTGAGTTGCTGCCCATTTCTTTCTGCTTCTCTTGCCTTCTCTACCTCTCTTTTCTCTTGCTCTCCTCATCTGCCTTAGAAATAGCATGCTGAACAGCCCCTTTCCTGTGTAGACAAGGTGGCCAATGTGGTGGAATGGAAGCTTCTGGGTGGAAGTTATGTCCTTCCCCTGCCTCAGTTGTCTGCTTCCCAGAAAGAATGAGAAAATGATGGCTGGAGCTATTTAATAACAGGCCATGTTGGAGCCTGCGGCAAGAAAGGAAGGCAGAGTACAAAGACACGAAGAACTTGGGCTCCTGAAGGGAATGTTCAATCCTGAACAGCTTACTCTGCCTTATTTTGGTTAAAAATAGTCTTGGTTCAATCATTTTTCTCTCTCCTTCTTGGCACTTGAAACTCAAGGTAATTGTCTAGTTCGTATACTCATCAATATGTAGGTTTTCTCCTCAGTGGTCTGATGCCCACATGTGACATGCATCCTTGACTTCTGAGGCGAAGTCTTGGTATTCCCAGACCCGTGGAGCCCGAAGGCAGTAGGTCTGCACATTCTCCTAGGAATAGCCCTTTGTCTAGCACGTGACACCTCCAGCCTGGTCCCTAGCTCCTTAATCCAGAACCTGTCAGGAAGTCTGGCCCCTGAGTGGGATGGTAGGAGTGGCGAGTGTGCTGAGTCCAGCCAGCTGTTGGGCTACCCTGTGGCAGACAGAGTCCGAGTCTTGGGTCCAATGAAAGTTGGTAGATGTTACCTAGCTGGCTCTAGCTATTTTCTTTGTATCAGGCAGAGGCAGGGCTTAGGGTCTGAGTGTTGGGAGGCGGTGTGTACCTCCAGGAGTTATGGAAACTTTGGTGGGACTGAGCTTACTGTCCTGTCTGGGTTGTTGTAAGGGCAAGCCTGGACTTGCGTCATTTGGATTGTCAACTTCAGAACCTCTTGACTTTATAGTTAGGCTGTATGGGGATAGTTTAGCATTGTGACCAAAAACTGACCAATACACCTGTCAGTCACTGTCAGGAACTCATATCCCAGAAGCTACCCTGGGCCAGAGTTTCTTTTTTTAAGTTTTACCTCTTTTTCTTTCTTTTTTTTTTTTTTAAAGACAGGGTCTTGCTAAGTAGTTCATGCTGGCCTTGAACTCACTGTGGAGCCCAGATTGACCTCAAATACAAGGTGACCCTCCTGTCTCCGCCTCTTGAGAGCTGGGATTATAATTGTGCACTACCACACCTAGCTTAGTGTTCTATGATTAGTCCATTTTTACACTACATAATGATTGTGTTCATCATTATGGAGTTGGCACACATACACAACATATTTAAGTCTTTCGTCCCATTCCCTACCCCTCCCTTCATCTCCTGATCCTTTCCTCATTTGCAAAATTTCTATCCCCATTTCCTATCATCTATCTTTTATTTTGCTCTTTAATTTATTTGTATTTTGTATTTCTTATATAAGAGAAGCAATACTCGAGCTTATGTCTGGTTTATTTTACTTAATGTCTTTCCGACAAATAACCCAAATTTATCTTTCTTTATTGTACAGTAATAGTCCACTGTGTGTAAATACCACATTTTCTTTGTCCATTTATCTGTTGACAGACATAGAGGCCACTTCAAAGATTTAGCTATTGTGAATTGTGCTGCTATAAACATGATATGCATGTAACACTGTAATATATAACTATTTCAGGAAGCTACTTTGAAGGAGAATAGCTGGGTCAATAAGAGTTTCTATTTTTAGTTAGTTTTTCAAAGGAGTTTTCACACTGATTTGGGTAGTGATTGTAGTAGTCTACATTCCCTCCAACAATGTAGAATGGTCCCTGGATCCCACAGCCTTGCCAGCATTTATTATTGGTTGATTTTTTGATGATGGTCATTCTTTCTGGGGTGAGATGAAATCTCAGTGTGGTTCTAATTTGCATCTCTCAAATGGCCAGTGATATTGAGAATTTTTTCATGAATTTATTGGCTCTTTGTCTTCTGCTGTCCGGAGTTTCCACCTCCCAGCTGGCCTGGCCCACTGCAGTCACCCAGTGCCTAACCCCACACAGGGCACACAGGAGGGAAACTGGGAGGCTGTGCTGCCCTCCCCACCCCTGGCCTGCAGCTGTCAGGCAGGGAGGGTGCCACCCTCTTGGGTTTGTGATGAGGAGGTGGAGCCATTGAGTTTTCTACTTGGCCTTAATCCAACATGACTCGTGTCCCTATAAAAGCAGGACATTTGAACACAGCCATCGGAAGCCACAGAGCTGACCTGGTGCAGATCTTCTGGCTCGGGGGGAACCCACCCGGCGTCACTGAACACTCTGTGTCTCTCTAAGCCGTTAGTTGTGGCCCTTTGTGATGGCATCCCTGGGACTGAGAGACCCTGAGCCTCTCTTCACCTGCCCAGTTTGGAGGGTTCTTGGGCCAGGAAGCGAAGGATGTGGTGTTCCCAACTGTGCTCCACTCCCGATTGGGAAAGCCTGGAGGGCAGGCCCACGGGGCCCCGAGGTTACTGTCCTCGTGCAGTGGGGAAGTCTGGAACTATAGTCCCCTGCTGCCCCTCCCCCCTCCCCTCTCTCAACATCGAGGGTGCCTGACCCTCCATTCTTCCCTGTCCTTGCCTGGTTTTCTTGCTGCCTTCCCATTGTCTCTGTTCTTCCCCTGACAGCCAGTGGGGGACAGGGTCACCAGCCAAGCCCACAGCATTCCTCCCTCGCCTGCTGACCTACGGGGGGGGGGGACTTGGCCCATGGGCCTCGTGACACCCACCCCCTTCCCTCCAGACGCCGGGAACAATGGCTCCCTCTTACCTCGGGAGCCGGTGCTGGCTCTGCGGACTGTCGCCAGAAAGGCTGTGGGCATCCGCAGCTGCTGTGTCTGCCGGGGAGTGGAGAGGCTTGACCTCGTCATGGTGCCCTGCACCCATGACCCGCAAGGGCCAGTGTCTGCCCCACCTCAGGGCCAGTCCCTCCCAGGCCTCTGCTGTGCTTCCGTTCCCCTCATGAGGGTCCAGCCGGTGGTTACACGGTGTGGAGGACAAGACTCTTAGCGGGCAGGGACTCTCGTGTATGGTTCAGGGAGCTGGGGCTCCGTCTCCACCTCCTCTCCTCCGTGATTACTGCCTCCCACAGGCACTGTCTACCCCAGGCCTGGGACAATCGAGGCGGCCATTGTGGGGCAACAGGAGACCCCCCTGAGTGTCTTTCTCAGCGAAGAGCAAGAGCTCTCTGTCACACTGGAATGGCTTCGCACAAGGCAGGTGCTGGTGCCTCAGGTGATGGGAGCCTAGCGTACGGCTGCAAGACAAGTATCCCAGAGCTGCTGTAGGCTCAGTTCGCTTCGTGTGTGTGTGAGCCATGGCAGCCTCCCGGCTTCCCCCCAGGGGCCTCCATGTGCCTGCCCTTAGCAGCCCTGCCCTCCAGGTGTGGTCCAGGCTCCTGGTCTGGGTGCATGCCAGGAGGTAGAGGCTAGGGCACCTGCTTCCAGGCTTGTCGCCTCATGCTGTGCCGCCTGTCCTGCTCACACTGGTCCTTCTCAGCTGCTTCCTCCCATTGTGCCCCTGGTGGCCATAGCAGCCCGCCAGCCCCCCACCACCCGGAGTCCTCTGTGAACAGCTGCACCACTCTGGAAAAGCCAGTCTGTG
The DNA here is from genome assembly GCA_004026965.1 of Petromus typicus. Taxonomy (NCBI): domain Eukaryota; kingdom Metazoa; phylum Chordata; class Mammalia; order Rodentia; family Petromuridae; genus Petromus; species Petromus typicus. The sequence continues at coordinate 21,772 of PVIR01008461.1, forward strand.
CTTTTAACAGAGCTGCTTCCCAGAGAGAGGCTGTGGGCTCCAGAAGGGGAGTGGCACTGCCACCTCTAGCTCAAAGCCTGTGCCTGTCCTGCCCCACCAAGCCCAGGGTGCTGCCAGTGCTGCAGGATTCCTAATGCTGGACATCACTTGTACGCGACCATGTGGACTGAGAGGAGCTACACGAGTCTCGTGCACACCGTAACACATGACACAGCAGGTTGGCTTCAGGTAGCAGGAATGGTCCTCCACTGTCCTGAAGGCCAGGAGCCCAAGGCTAAGTACACAGGGGGTCCTGCTCTGGCTTCCATTCTGCTTCTGTATTCCTTGGTGTCCCTCCGTGGTCCCGGATGTCTATGCCCAGCTCCAACTCTGTCTGTCTTCACGCAGCTTCTGTGTCCTTGTCTAAACTTCCTACCTGTGAGGACCCTTGTCACTGTCTGTACTCCATAGCATGACCTCACGCTAACAGGGCCATGCCTGCAAAGATCCTGTTTCCAAACAAATCACACTCCAGGGGTCAGGACGGGAGCACAACTTTTGGGGCACACAGTTGACCCTATCATTCCTTGGGTCTGTCACCTGAGGCTTCAGAGAGCCCCAGCTGTGGACTGAGCTGGACATCACTTGTCGCTGCCCAGCTCTGGTCTCCCATGCTGGTTCAAGCCACCTATAGGAGGTGGAGCCAGAAGTGACCATGTTGCTTCCCACCTTCCGGGTTCCTGACGTCCTGCTCACTGGAGTCCTCAGCAGCCTCAAAGATTCATGAGCACTATCTGTACGGTCTGGGCCCCAGTGCATGGCTGCCTACAGCACAGAGGCGGGGGGCTGCCTGGGAGATGGGGTTGTTTTCATCCACATAGATGTTCCGGATGCCCAAGGACCAGGACGCAGTGGGGTATAAGAAGACGGCAGGTGGGTATGCTTTGTCTCTTGGCAAAGGGCAGCTGGGTTCTGATGGCCTGCGGATGACTGCTGCCTGCACAGGGAGGCTCATGCATAATGTCTGCTTGCACGGCCTCTGCCTGCGGTTCTGGACTCTGAGTGTCTGGTGTACTGCAGAGGGTCTCAGCGACCGTGTATGAGTGTGGTGGGGGAGCTCAGCTGACAGATAGTTCTGAGGCAACTGGGAATGAGTCCCACCCAAGCGGGCACCACCACACGAGTCTTGGTGTTGGTCCTGAGACCCTTGTCCTGGTCCAAAGTCCAGACAGAAGAGGTGGCCAGCAGAGGGCGCCCTAACACCACCGTCACCACCTCCCCTCTCTCCCACAGAGGTCTCCTAGGGGCCCTAGCACTAGGAGAAGGGGAGGTGGCAGAACAACAGGAAAGGGTTCTCATCTCCCGGGGGCAGGGGGGTGTCAGGAAAATGGGGCCCACCCTGGTAGGCATTGGGTCAGGTGGGGTGGGAGAGCGGTGACCCTGGGGAGGCTCTGGGTCTTGCAGTTCCACAAGGAGGTTGGAATGGCAGTCTCTCCAGAGGGACAAGCCCAGAGAGAACTGTGGGGAGCTCTTCCCCGCCTGTCTCTGCTCAGAGGACTTCCCCCAGAGCCCTGGCACAGCCAGATGGGGCCTTAAACTGGGAGCTGGGTGGAGAGAGCTCAGGACGGCAGGGTGAGATGTCCCGAGGCCTTGGAGGACTCCGCCTCCCACCTGGTGGCTTAGAAATTGCCTCATAGTCCTGGCAACCTCCTCTAGGCACCCTACCTGGTGGCTGCCACCCTTTCATCCGTGCTGCCAGCCCCCAGCGCAGGTGTGTCCAGGGCACAGATGTGCACTGTGCTCTGCACTCAGACATTGCGCTCCTTTGGCATCGGTGTGGCCGAATTGCTGCACGGAGAGTGCCGGGCCAGACAGATGCAGAGCAAAGAGGCCATGTGGCCTGAGCAGGCACTGTCAAGCATGCTGCCCCGCCTGGAGCACTCCTGCTTGTCCCTCAGAGGGACAGTGGCTCCAGTGGCTCTTCATCCAGGCAGCTGTTCCAGACCTCTGGCTGTTGCACACCGGGCCCATAACCCCAGGGCTAACAGGCTGCGCTGGGGCTCCTGGCCTGGGGGTGGGGCCTTATGCAGACCCCAGCACCTAGGGGGGCGGGGCCAGGAAAGAAAGTCAGCAGCCTCCCAACCCCTCCCTGCCTTGTGCTGTGATTTTACAGATAAGAAACAGGCTCTGGAAGGGAGAGATGCCCAGGGTGCTAGGGTGGGGGCTGGCCCTGTCTCCTGGACTCCAGGGCAGAGAAGGGCCTTCAGGCCCGCTTCTGCTCCTGGGTGGAGATGCTGAGGCCCAGCTCAAATTTCTCCAGCGCTGCCTTCATAAGGGGTGGTGCTCCTGAGCCCCAGTCCACCAGTTGCCAAAACCTGGAGCTGGCTCTGGTGTGAGAGAGGCTGTGCTGGCAGGAGCCTGGTGCCATACCCAGGCAGGCCCAAGGTACAGTGGGTGGCCCAGGGCAGGAGACACAGAGATAAGGCCTGTGGAGGATGGCAGGCACCCCAGCGCCAGTGTATTCTGGCACTTCTAGAGTGGCTGGGCCCCCTCCCAGCAGCTCTGCAGGCCCCGAGCTCCCCAACCCCTGTAACTGGGTGATGGTCAAGGGGAAGTAGGAGGGGTGCCAGGTGGAGGGCCACGAAGCCTCTGTCCCTTCACCTGCTGCTGGGAGAGCTATGACTTAGCCTTTGCTCGTGACCTATCAGCTGAATGTCATGGGTCTCAGCACCAGTCAGTGAAGTAAGGTGTCAAGCCACGTAAGGGCACTGTGCTCCCAGGGCTGGCAGGGTGGGCTGAGGATCCCAGGCATGGCCCCTGCAGGTGGCAATGGAAGACTTCCTTCCTTGAAGGAAGCTGGAAGACAGCTCTTCTGCCAGCTGTCCACTTTTTGCTGAGCCTTGTTTCCTCAAGCCAGTGCAAGGCAACTGGGAGAGCCTGGCTCCTCAGTGCCAGATCTTCCCACCAATAGAATACAGATTCCTGGACCCTGCAGCATGTACTCTGCTCTGTAGGTACTATGGTTTAGATCAAAGTGCACCCCCAAAGCCTTATGTTTTGGAAGGTGATTGAATCACGAGGGTTCATCAGTGATCTGCCCTTTGATGAGTCATGGCTGGTGTGCTGGTAGGAGGTAGCTTGGCTGCAGGAGGTCAGTGAGGATGTGAACTGCAGGGTGTATCCTTGTTCTTGCCCCCTCCTGATCACCATGGATTGAGCAGCTCCCTTCCCCTGGCTGCTTCTGCCTTGGAGCCAGCTAACCATGGACTAAACCCTTAGAAACCATGAGTCAAACAAACCTGTCCTTCAGGTGTAGGATATTCTGTCTTAGGGATGTGGAAGTGACTAACGTAGTAGCCATCTGGGTGAGTCCCCGAGCCAAGATGGCTTTTCCTGACCACCTCATATGCCAGCCTCTCAGGGCTCTTGGCCAAGCAATGCCAGGGGTCCAGAAGGACTTCCTGACGTTGGTCCTGGCGTACACATACGTGCAGCTTCGGTCCACTGACGGGTAAGACTGTGCCCCCCAAATCCGTATGCTGGGACCCTAACCCCCTGGGCCTTGGGATGTGGCTTTATGTTGATCAGCATCACTCAGATGTAACTAATTGCGGATGTGGGCTCCCTGGGGGTGCACTTTCCCTCACAGCCCTCAGCGTAAGCCCACCTTGCCTCAGATTCTGGCCTCCAGAATTTGGAGAGAAGTTTCGAGTGTCCAAACCAACTGGTGTAGGGGCTTTGTGACAGTAGCCCCAGAATACACAGCATCTTGGGGTGGGGCTCCCCACGCCACCCTGGCCCAAGAGGACCCTGTGTGAGTCCTGCAAGATGGCTGAGGAGCAGGCACAGGGTGCGGGGCCAAGGAGGCGCCCAGCAAGCAGAGTAGTGCGGCACAGGGGCTGGCAAGGCCTCCCAGACAGCTCTGCAGCTCTAGATGTGGAGGGAAGGAAGGAAGCTGGCTGGCATGGTGCGATGGGGTGTCCAGGGCAGGCGCCGGGGCCAGAGGCTGCTGGAGACGGGGAGGGGCTCAGGATGGGCTGACCGGGAAGCCAGTGCCTGGCCAGGGCATGGCTCCAGTCTTGCAGTGTGTCACGGTGGGGTGGGGAGGGGGCACTGCCTGGCCAGGTGAGGCTGATGCTGGCTCGGGGTGAGGTAGGGTCCACCCTGCAGGGTCTGGCAGGTGTTTCATATCTGAGACACAGAGTCTCGGCCAGAGCGGAGGCCAGCAGGTTGGCCAAGGCTGGGGGTACAAAGCCAAGGAAGTCCTGATACCCTTCCCTGCCTGCCACTCCCATCCCCTATTCCCCACCCCTTCCGTGTTCTATTTCTGGCACCCCTCAGCTATTTATAGCTGCGTTGCCTTGAGTCAGCCAGCCCTGCCTGCGGTGCCACCCTGCCCTGTCAGCGGTGCCCCCCTGCCTGCCTGCCCAGGTCCAGTTGGGAAGGAAGAGGCGGTCTTCTTCCTTTGCTGCCCTCGCTGGCTGCCCTGAGGTTCTGCTGCTCTGAGGGGGCCCTCGCTAACTGACCACCCCAGGAAGGCAGGGCTGGAGCCCTGGAACCAGACAGCGTCTTGCTCCTTGGGAGAGGCCGACGCTTACAGTAGGTAGAGGAGAGGAAATAAAAAGTAGGCAGAGAGGGGACAAGGAGATCATAACTGAAACATGTACTTTTTTGTCTGCTTTTGTTTTTTTTGAGACTGGTGCTCCCTATGTGGTTCAGGCTGGCCTTGAACTCATGGTGATCCTCCTGCCTCAGCTGCCCAAGTGTTGGGACACAGGTGTGCCACTGTGCTCACCTGAAACTTGTACTCTTAAGAAGACTACAACTTCGGGCTCACCAAATCCCTCATGGACACCTGTCAGCATTCCCTGAGTACACTGAGGTCCCACCCTTGAGGACCAGTGCACCTCAAGTTCCTCAGGAATGCACCAAATCTATAACTGACAAAGCAAAGATCGGGATCTCAGGATTCAGATCCTCAGATAAAGGAGCAGGTTGAGAGAATCCAAAGAATGTTTAAATTATGCAGTTTAAAAACCCGTCAAAACAAAGGCAAGCCGGTGTGGTGGTGCATACGTATAATCCCAGCACTCCCTGGTTGAGAGAGGAGGATTTGCTGAGGGTTCAAGTCCTGCCTGGAAAATGGAGCAAGATCCTGTTCCAAAACCAAAAAATGGGCCATTACCTTTCTTGGGTGTGGGCCACATTTTCCTGTGGTTTCTAACCCCTGAAAAGAAGCTTGAATAATCCCAGTTCCAAAAAACGAAGCATTCCTCTCTTGAGAGCCTGTCCTCTACTTCTTTGAATGTGTACTTTTGTATATAAATGTTTTAAATTATCTTTATTGGTACATTATGAATACACATGATAATTGCATTCAACATTAAGAGTTTGTACCAGAATACAACATGACTTGATTCTCATTTTTTCCCTTTCCCCCCACCCTGCATTCCCCGCCCCCATATACACTATCTTTGTTTTCTTTTTTCTTTATTATTACCACATTCATTTTCCCCTCATTATTTACCCTTATACTCTTTCCTTTAAATATTTTCTACTTCGCATTATCAACTGTACATACTACAACTCATTTACAACTTCATATTCTCATACCAAAGAAAAGATATGATATTTACACATCTGTGACCTTTCTTTTTTGCTTATGAGGATGTCCTCAAGGTACATCCATTTGAGTGTGAATGACTCAGTCTTATTTTTAATGGCAGAGTAATACTCCATTCGATAAAAATACCACATCTTCTTTATCCAGTCTCCAACTGATGAACATTTGGGTTGTTTCCAAGATTTAGCAATCACAAACTGAGCTGCTATAAACATGAGTGCACATATGTCACTGTGAAATGACTCTTTTTAATTCCTTTGGGTATATGCCTAGCAGAGCGATGACCAGGACAAATGGGACCTCCAATCCTAGTTTTTTGAGGATTCTCCACACTGATCTCCACAGAGGTTGTACAAGTCTACAGTCCCACCAGCAGTGGAGAAGGGTTCTCTTTTCTCCGCAGCCTCACCCACATTTGTTGCTGGCTAATTCTGACATGGCAGCCATTCTTTGTGGAGTTAGATGAAATCTCAGTGTTGTTTTATCTGCATCTCTCGAATGACTAATGATGTTGAGCATTTCTTCATGTACTTCTTAGCTGCTCTTCCTTCTTCCTCTGAAAAGTATCTATTCATTTCAGATGCCCATTTTTGAATTGGGTCTTTAAATTTGGATGCGTTGATTTTTTTAAGCTCTTTATATATTCTAGATAGTAACCCCTTGTCTGAGGAACAGGTGGGAAAGATTTTTTCCCACATTGTTGGTTGCCTTTTCACTTGGTGGTTTCCTTTGCTGTGCTGAAGCTTTTTAAAAAGAATGAGGTCCCATTTGTTGATTTCTTCTGCCAATTCTTGTGCTATAGAGGTTTTGTTCAAGAAGTCTTTCCCTAAGCCAATGTCTTCAAGAGATTTACCTAACCTGTTTTGCAGCAGGTTCAGAGTGTCTGTTTTAATAGTTAGGTCTCTTATCCACTTTGATTTTAGCTTGGTACACAGTGAAAGAGCTAGATCTAGTTTTAGGCTTTGGCAAGTTAAAGCCCAGTTTTTCCAGCACCATTTGTTGAAGAGACTATCTTTCCTCCATTGAGGATCTTTGGCTCCTTTGTTAAAGATAAGGTGGCTCAGTGTATCTGGAGTAGTTTCTAGATCTTCTGATCTACTCCATTGATCCTCAGGTCAGTTACTTTGCCAGTACCACGCAGTTTTTATCACAGTGGCTTTATAGTATAGTTTCAGGTTCGGGGTTGTAATACCCCCCACCATGTCCCTGTTGCTTAGAACTGCTTTTGCTATTCTAGGTCTTTTATGGTTCCAGATGAAAGTTTGGATTTTTTTCTCTGGATCTGTGAAATATGCCGTTGGGATTTCAATCAAGATTGCATTGATTCTGTATAGTAGTTTGGGGAGTATAGCCATTTTGACGATATTGGTTCTTCCTCCCCAGGAGCAAGGTGTGTCTTTCCATTTTTTGATATCATCTTCTATCTCCTTTTTCAGAGTATTGTAGTCTTCAGAGTAGAGGTCTTTCACCTCTTTTGTTAATTAATTCCTAGGTATTTTATTTTTGGGAGTGCTTTTGTGAAAGGGACTGACTTCCCAATTTCTATCTTAGTGGGTCTACTGTTTTGACTTCACACCTAATAAATTCTTCCTGTGCGTCTTGCTAAATGGTCCTGAAAGTTCCCACCCGTTGACACACACGCCACCTGGATTTGGAAAATCCCTGCCCTACTGTGGAAGGGCACTGGTTGGGGGCACCTGTGAGGGAGGGGACACACACGGGCTCCCTGGCCCCAGGACTCCAGGCTTTGGTGCTGGCCATGTGTACACCTCCCTCTCTTCTGCCTGGTCAGCAGCAGTGCTGGTCCACAGCACACCATGTGTGGAGGTGTCTTGTGGCTGCCTCTCCTTCTGGGAGTGACTCTACGAAGGCCCTGGATTCTTGGGCCCAGAGGTCCATCCTGTGACCTGCCCTCCAGTGTCATCCTCAGCCTGCAGAAAAGGGTTTGCTTTCCCTGGAGAGTCTGGTTTTCTGGGTCCAGGCTGTCTGGGCACTGCAGAGGAGCCCTGTCCATAGGTCCAGGCCCACCTGCCCCTGGCACTTCAGGGGAGACTGGACATCCCTCTGTCCTCACTGCTCAGGCCCTCTGAGCCGTGTTCCTCACAGCCAGCAGTGAAGCGCTTTCTGTGGAACTCTGACATCACCGCCTGCCACTCAGAGCTCCGGCTACTCAGAGATCTCCTGGGTGAGAGACTTTGAAGGCAACTGACCCACCTGAGTTACAAGCAGCTCTTGGGAGCAGATTGAGTTTGTACGCAAGGGTCCACTGTAACAGCAGAGGCGTCGAGTTGGAGTTTCCTTTGACCATTTCTTTGTTTTGAAATTGTAATGTGCACACTACATACACTTCCGAACTTAGCGACCAATTCAGTTAACGGCCTAGCGGCAGGAACAGAACATGGTCATTAAAGGAGAAATGTCTACTGCCACAGATGCTACCTCCCCCGCCCCTCAGTGGACAGTCAGCCACCCTCACACTTCTTATTTTAAAAGTTTTTGGGCAGTATAGTAAATCTCTGACTGAGGCATTCCCTTCCAGAAGAACATTGCAAGTTGGACAAAGTGAGTCTTATGTGCCTTTGACACAAAACACAGTGTGCAGCACTAAAAAAACCAAATGTGAGATCTGTTTGTAACTGTGAACGTTCACAACGTGAATGTTCATAAAGCGGGATTTTCTGTACTAAGGATTGAACCCAGGGTCTGACTCATGCTAGGCAAGCATTTTATTGATGAATTATATCCCAACTTTTAAAAAATTATCTTTTTTTTGCTTTGAGACGTTTTACTGAATTGCCCAGGTAGACCCCAAATTCAGATCCTTTTGCCTCAGCTTTTTGAGCACAGGGATTACAGGCATGTGCCTCTGGTCTGGGCTCCCCCTGCCCTCAGCCACCTGCCTACTCACCCACCCCCTGTCCTGGAGGCTGGGAGGGGGGTGCGCAGGGTGCAGCCTCTGGAGCCGGCCCAGCACACTTGGGCTGCTGTGTGCAGTCAAGGTGACCTCTCGGGTGACCTCTAGGGCAGAGGTACCTCCTACACCCATGCGGAGTCCCGCACTGTGCCCTCCTCCAGAGCCCTGTGCAGCTGGGGCTGTCCCTGGTGGGCGCTCTGTCTTCCTGGCAGGGCCTCCTGGGTGTGGGCGGAGACCAGCCGCTCTCCTCTCTTCTCCAGCCTGGCCTTTATTGGCTCCTGGGGGCTGTCAGGGTTAAAAATAGATGTTCTTGAGCTAAAAATAGCCCTGCTGGAGTCAGCGCTGCTTCCAGCTCTCAGCCTCTGAGGTCTGGAGGATGTTGCGTTTCAGGGCTTCCCCTGGCGCAGCTCCTTCTCCCCAGGCCTCTTCTTGTTGGAAACTCAGGGCAGGCAGCACCTGTGTCCTGTGTACACACGCGCCAGCGTCACTGGCAGGCGCCCTCTCCCTGCTTGGGAAGCAGAACGGTCCCTGGGACCCTGAGGGGCAAACTGGGAAGAGGCTGGCGGGCCGGGGACCCACTGCAAGACTGGTGACAAGAACCGGACACTCCCCGCTGGGCACCCAGGAGCCGTGGCAGGGTTGCCAGGTGGATGTGGATGCCACCTGGAAACGCCATGGCCTGAAGCCTGTCGTACAGAAGAAGGGCTGGGCTGTGAGGGCACAGGGCCTGCCTTGCCCAGGCCCACAGCTTGTGACGCTCCTGCTACACGCACGTGCAGCTCCACAGGTCTCGCTTCTGTTCGAAAAGTTTCTGTGGGCACCAGCACCCCAACTCTAGAGGCACGAAGCTGGCAAAGGAGTTTCTGGTCGTCAGTTTTAAGCCATTTACGGTCACAGCAGGAAGGACCCAGAAGGTCCACACCCCAGGGCACACACCCCAGGGCACACGGAGGCCCCACATGCCCCACCTGGCAGCAGCACAAGGGCCGACTGTCCCTAGGTGCCCCCCACTCTGCAGCCCTCACCCCCACCCAACCCACCTCACCCAGAGAAAGGCAGTGGAGACGGGGGGAAAACATCCGTCTGGGGTTTATTACAACACGTGGTTTCCAAATACAAAAGAGGGAGCAGGGGGTGCGGCCCACAGCGCAGGGCTCCGGGGTGGGGGCAGCCGGCACCTCAGTCCGCAGGGGTGGGGCCTTGGGGTGGCACCCTCCTCTGCTGGCTACTCTGAGTGACGCCGAGGCCAGCAGCCCAGGCACTCGAGGGCGCGTGCGCCCCATGTCCCAGCACACCAGGCCTTCTCCCACCCTGGCTGCTCACTTCGGGGGAACAGTGTCAAGAGAGCAGGAACAAAGACAGACTGAGGCTCTGGGGAGCCCAGGCCCCACCAGGTGAGGGCAGGGCCAGGGCCCACCTGTGTTCTGGGGGCCCAACCAGTGGCCCCCAGCCACCGTCTCTGGGACAGCAGGGGGCAGGTGATGGGGCAGTGCACCTGCCACACTCAGGGTCACCTCAGAAACCCAAAGCGACAGACAAGAGGCAAATTCACATAATCAATAATAACAATAATTAACCAATAATAATAAATACTTAAACCTCTAATCCATAGATTGCAAATACAACAAAGATAGCTTATTTTCTTGGGGATAGGACAGGGACACAGAGGGCGTGGAACAGGACCTTGCTAAAGAAGGGAAGACGGGATACAGGGCAGGACCAAAAGAACAGACAGATGACACAGTGGCAGGGCTGGGGCAGGCCCGGTGCTCGGGCCAGCTCTGACCTCCTCCGGGATGACAGACAGCCCTGGCTCCAGGACACAGCAGGGTGGTTCTTACCCCAAAGCCTCAGGCCTCAGTGACCCGAAAGGGTCCGGGGTGAGGTGCTGAGCTTCTCCTGCCAGCGCCCCTGGCTGACCCTGTTGGGCCCCAAACCCCAGAAGGTACAGGCTGGCACATCGCCCCAAAGATGTAGGGCAAGTGCCGGGGAAAAGAAAGAGGTACATGGGAGTTCTCTCCTGAGAGGCCTGGGCCAGGCAAATGAGAGGCTTTTCTCACACTTGCTCCTGCTGGGGTCCTCCTGCAGCTAGGGACCCCAGTTTTGGAAGCACAGGAGCTTGGCACACCTTGGAGGAGGTTCTCGGAGCAGCCCACCCATCAGCCCTTGAATATGGAGCTCCTGTCTGCTCAGTGCGGCCCCCAGGCCCGGCTCCTTTCCTGAAGCTTCCCTGGGAACACGCCTGAAGGGGAGACAGGGGAGCGGCCACCCCTGCGCCCTCCGGACGGGCTGAGGCCGGCCGTTTCACCCACTCTCGCCCTGGGACCCACCACCTCTGACTCAGGAGCCGGCGCTGGTCAGCAGCTGCTGGGCAGCAGCCCTGGCTGACAGGCAGCAGGGGCGTGCCGATACCACCCAGAGCTGGCCCGAGCCGGCAGGGCCCTGCTCCCGGGGCCACGCGCCCACACCTATGGCTTTGGTGCAGAGCCCAGGGGAGGGAGGAACAAGTGGGTCGGGAGGGAGGTTCTGCGGCTCAGTTTGTGGCAAAGTTTTTTTTTTTTTTTTTTCCTTTTTCCCCTTTTTCTTACGTAAAAAGTGCACAAAAGCCGGGCAGCCTCTTTGCAACATCAGCAGTGTTTCAGAGGGAGGGGGCACAGGGAGGTCCCGGGCCTGGCACCACAGCTCAGCGACAGTGATGGAAGGTGGCCTCCTATTGCTTAGAGACAAGTGTTTTCAGTTAAATACCAGACAGTAAAAACAGTGCCAAGGCCGCCCGCATGGTTGCCGAATCATTGCCAGCATGAACTGCTTAAATAAATAAAAAATTGAAATATTTACTTCTTGGTAAAAATTGCAGTAAAATTGTTTACCTTTCTTTGTATTATATATAATCTGTATTTATATTGGGCCAGCTGCTACTGGAGGAGCCCAGGCAGCAGGCCACAGACCACCGCCACTGGGGTCAGGAGACCTTGATGACCTCCACGCTGCCTGAGAAGCTGGCCTGCTTGCCCAGCGCTCCCAGCTCCTCACCGCGTGTGTGCCCCTCAGCCATGCCCTCCTCGAACTCCATCTGGCAGCTGCGCCTCTTAAACTGTGCTTCAGGAGCTGGCTCCTCGGGCCAGCTGGTGCACGTGTCCCGTGTGGCACTGCTGCCACCACCACTGGGCCCTGGGATGCCTGCCAGGCTGAAGGCCCCCTGGGCACCCTCAGGGCTGAAGCACCAGGGTGCATCCGGTGATGGTGTGCCTGGGGAGTCGAGCGGTGGAGCCCAGGCCCCTGGGCTGGCTGGCTGACCTGGGCCAGGCAGCGCAGGTGTGGACAGGACAGAGAGTCCATGCCGTGGAGTCTGGCGCCCCGCATCACCGAAGTTCAGGCCAAGGCTGTGTGCCCCTGGGGAGCGAGCTGGGGAGCTGGTGGGGGGCCGGTGCCGCCGGCGGGGCCTGGGGCGCATCTCTGTGGTGGCATCTGGGCTGTCGGCACCTGGTGAGGGGAGGCCCACCGTGCCCCCTGACGGACTGTCCAGCTTGCACAACTTGGGTGCCTCGCTGGGGTTGGGCAGCCCAGGGGGCTCAGGCCGCTGGCTCGGGGTGTAGGCCGACTTGATGTCCAAGGAGAAGGAGCGTTTGAGGCGGTTGGTGTCTTGCAGGCGGTCGGAGGACAAGTGCAGGCCACGCAGCCCCTGCTGCAGTGCGCTGGTGGCCGGCATGGCAGCTGGGGGCCCCCCCCACATGCCATGCTCCCTAGCTGTGGTGGCTGCTGCGCCCCCGGTGGCAGCGCTCTCTGAGGTAGCTGGTGGTGGCAGCCTTGGCAGTAGTGGGGTCCCTGCTGCAGGGCCTGGGAGGGGTTCCGGAGTTCCTGGATGGGAGGTGTCGCCCTGCAGGGCGGCCAGCAGTTTCAGGCTGCGCTCGTACTCCAGCAGCTGGCCCAGGAAGTTGAAGTTGGGCGAGATGGATGGGCGCCGGTCCTTCACAAACCTGGGAGGAGTGGTTCTGTGGTAGTGGCTTGGCAGCCAGGCCGCCCCCCCCGGCCCTCCCTGTACCCGCACAGTCTGCCCCCACCCCTCAAGTGGTGCAGGTGGAGGGAGGCCCTCCAGACCAAGGCGGGTACCTGTAGGCATCATCTGAGGACATGCCCATGGTCTTCATGATGTAGGCGATGGCAATGGTTGCAGAACGGGAGATGCCAGCCAGACAGTGGACGATGACCTGGCAGCTGGACAGCTTGGCTTTATCTGGCAGCCGGCCATGGGGGTGGGTGAGGGCTGGGTATGCAGGCCCAGCCCTGCCCCAGACAGCAGACTCCATCCTCCCAGAGCCTCTTCTCTGGGGCCCCAACCCTGCTGGTCCAGCACCCTCTGCAGCCCCGCCCTCCGGGGCTCCCCTGCCCTCACCGATGAACTCGATGGACTTGTCCAGCCAGGGCAGCAGCTTTTCACAGTAGTTGTCATTGATGGGGATGCGCATGAAGCGGCTCTCACAGATGAAGTCTGGCTTGGGGCAGGAGTTGCTGGCGTTGAGGACATAGCTTATTCCATTTTGGGTCATCAGATCCTGGAGGGGTGGGAGGACAGGTTACAGAGGTGTGGTGGGGGGTGGGATCAACTTCAGAGCTTTGGGATGCACTAGAGCCAGTCCTGGACCTGTGGTGTGGACGGTGCTGGGCCGGGGGCCTCTCCCACCTGGAACTTGGGGCCCGCCTCCAGGGGTGGGGTAGGGACACAGCTCTTGCCAGTTAGCTCAAAGCCAGCCTGGGCCCCAGGAGCTCTATGGCTGCCTGGGCGGTGGCTCCATTCTTTCCCTCCTCACCATTTTAAAACCTAGATTCTTTCAAAGCTGGCCCAGGGCCCAGTGACATCAGCAGTTTGACGCTGGTGCTCAGGACAGCACAGAAGGGCCAGCTCCTCCCCTGCTGCCAGGCCCTTCTCCACACCCTTCGCGCACCTGGGGCTGAAGCCGGGGCTGGGCCGCCTTTCCTTGCCCTCTTGCTCCATCCGTCCCCTCCCCTCCCTTCCCTGTCAGCCAGGGCCCCCGCTGTGCACACACCTTGTTGAGTACATCCTTCTGTGAGCCTAGGTAGAGATGAGGCAGTATGCGGGTCAGGCCCACGCTGGGCACCGGCAGGCAAGGCTGGGAGAGGCTCATGGATGGCAGAGTGACGGGCTTGCCCTCGCAGAGGCCAGGGAAGCAGGAGGAGAAGGTGGCAAAGCCCCCTGTGGGCCGAGGCAGGGGGGCGTGTCAGGCTGGCTGGCCAGCTGGGGCAGGAGAGGCCCAAGGCATTGCATCTGCTGCTGCTCTGCCACGCCCTGTGGACCAGCCTGGCTGGCTGGCCAAGCACCTGCTTCGCCTGGCAGGCTACTCACAGCACGCCAAGGCACGTGCTGATGCCCACTTGCAGCCTGTGCCCGCCCACATTCCTCCTACTGCTAATTAGGGGCTGGCCCCGCCGAGGACGCTGCTGTGAAGCCATGAGAGTGGGCTGAGGTGGCAGAGGCATAGCATGTGCCTGGCCCGGGCAGTGCTGGTCCAGACCTCCACAGATTCCTGCCAGCCCGGCTGTCAGCCCTCACGATCTCTCCTTCCTTGCAATTGGCCTTGAGTCCTAGACTGGGCTCAGGTGCCAGGCTCAGGAGGTGAGGGCTTCCAGAGCGCCCTCTTGGCCCGAAGCATGACTTCACCCCTCAAATTGGCATGGCCTGCAGTAGCATCTGTTATCCAGTCATGGCTCCCTCTACCCAGCAAGAGGGAAATGGCAGAGGCTGGTGAAGGAGCCCCTTGGCCGCTGGCTGGAGACCCAGCACAAGCCCCTGGTATGTTGGCTCAGTGATCATGGCTGAGCTGTCACTGGTCTCGAGCTTTCCCATCCTGACTGCTACAGAGCATTGCTGTAAGGCTCATTGAGAAGACTGTGAGCCATGAGCATGGCCAGCTGTGTGACCAAGAGCCTCTAGCTCTAGCAGGCAGAGCAGGCCCACTTGGCAGCACCAGGACTCCCCATGCATGCTCCTGAGTGACGAGCCCCTGGCATGCCAGCTCGTGATGACGGCCTCAGTGTAACAGAGGCTAAGGCCACCCACCCCACGAGTGGAGGCAGGCACCAGGGACCTATACTAGCTGGTGCCTTCTCCTGGGGGATCTTGGAGGTGGGAAGACCCCCAGGCATGGAGGCCTCAGAGGAGATCTGGTTCCTTCACTGGGAACCTGAGGGCCAGGCAGGGAGCGGCAGGTGGCACTGGCACCAGCCACGCCCCAGCTCACAGATGCGCTGTGAGGAGGCTGACCAGGTGCTGGGCCTGGGGGGACCCCCAGATGGCGCTGTTGTGGGGGGGCACCTCCAGGAGGGAGGGGTAAGGTCTCCCTACTCTTCCTCCTCCCGTTCCTCCCCAGGAGCAGAGGCAGCATGTGCCGGGCAGGGGCAGGGGCAGAACCTTCTCCAGGACTCCTGTGGGAGCCTCGCAGGAGTGAGGAAGGCCCAGGCGGCTCGGGCACCCTGGCTTGGTTTAATCCCCAGTCTTGGTAAGGCCTGGGGCTCCAGAGACTTCACCCAGGGCTCAAGGTGGGCACGAAGGAGGCAAGCACTCTGCTCTGAGGCACTCTCCAGGGCACTTTCTACTAGAGCCCCACTGCCCTGCTCTCTCCACTCTGGGGCAGAGGGCGCACCAAGTGAAGTGAATGTGAATGTACATAAATGGACACGTGATTCTGTGCATGGGTGCGTGTGCATGAGCGCACAAGAGAGTGTGAGAATGGGAAGAAAATGTTAAAGGGAAAGGAGGTGGGGCTGGTAAAGAAGGGGAAGAAAATATCTGATGGTAAAAAAGAAAGCAAAGCTCGTAATCTAGGGGGTGGGGAATTGTAGAGAGGGCAGGGGGATGGGAAAAATGAGATCAAGTGGCGTCATGTACTGCTACAAACCTTCAATGTTGACTGTGATCATAATGTATATTGAAAAGGCACCAATAACATCAATTTTTAAAAAAGTAGAAGGGCAACTATTATTAGGCAAGAAGAAGGGAATAAGAAGAAAGGAGATGGCTGTAAGGGCAGGTAGGGTGGATGGATACGAGCAAAATGTGTCATACACTCTGAGTTTCCTCCCCAAAACATGTGAGACTAGAAAGGGGGTTAAGGGGGGCTTAAATGGTCAGAGTATGTTATATGCATTATGAATCTGCTAATATGAAGCCCAATAATCTGTATAACCAATAAGATTGAAATATATGTAAATTTAAAAAAGAAAATATAAACCATTATGCTTCCTAAAAGCAGAGTGTGAGTGCATGGGTACTTGGGTGTGAGTGAGTAGTCAGAGTGTGCGGGGCTTCCCGTTTTGAGTGCTCCTGTCTGGAGCTTGGGTCCAGCCTGCTTCTGGGGCACAGGAAGCTGAGGAGTCCTCTGCTGTGCCCCCAGGCCCCAGTCCTGGTAGAGGTGCCGGTTGCCAGGCAACTGCCTTTGCTGCCCAGGGGGAGCCCCTGGTGTGGGACCAGCTCAGGCTCAGACCCAGGTTTCCAGCTGCCAGGGCCTCTGCCCCTGCCCTCTGCCCAGGTGCTGGCTAGGTCCCTCACCCACCTCTGTGCGGCAGGCAGGCCTTGGGGTTTCTCCTTGTCCCCATCTTCACTGTGAGTGGGACAGGCCTTGTACAGTGTTCCCGAAGCATGAGGCCTGAGCCCTGCAGAGCCAGAGACCCTCCCTCCTCACTGGCCCCTCAGACAACTCAGCCTGGTAGACAGGGCAGGGGAGGCTCACCGGTGAGGATGGCCACGCTGTCGAAGCAGCCGTCCAGCTTGCTGAGCAGGATGGACAGGAAGCTGTCCGCGGCCAGCACGCTGGCATCTCGTGTGCTCTGATCATACACCACCACGTCCTGTGGTTCCACAGCCTCCACCTGGGGCCACGTAGTCAGAGGTCAGGGTGCTGCAGGCCCCCTTGGGCTCAATGCCTTGCCATCACCTCTGACCAGGAGCTAGGACTTAGGATGGGAAGGGAGGGGCTGCTGTCACCTTGCCACCTGGGGAGGAGGGCAGGTGACGCACGATACACCTCACAGGCTTTCCTCTGCTGCCCCAGGAAAGTGTGCCTGCAATGATTGGTAGAAATGCTCACAGCCACACAGGCGGGTCACTGGATCAGGGAGAGCGGGTGTAGCCACCCATGGGTGAGGAAGGGTGGACGTCTGCTGAGCTGAGTGAGCGCTGGGGTCAAGGGGCAGGCATGCAGAGCCTGGGCTGCCTCTCAGGGTAGCTGAGCACGGGGAGCCCATTCCCCTGCTCGAGGCCCTCCAGAAGCAGGTGCTGGGGATTGGAGCAGGACAGTGTCCTTGGGCTCTGGCTGTCCCTGCAGGACTGCAGACCCAGCCTACTCCTCCCCCAGACCTCCATCCCCATGCAGAAACTGAAGTCTGGCGTAGGATCCACCCTCCACCCTCACCAAGCCAGGGGCAGCCCCAGAGGCTGGGGTGCCTGCTGTCCCCTCCCCCACCCTGGGCCACCCTGGGCCAGATGTTGGGCGGTTTTTGCTCCAACAGGTCGATGTCTCCGCCCCTAAGCACACTCAGCCCTTAAGCCGGCTGAGCTGCCAGCCCCAGCTGGATGATGTCACCGGCAGCCAATGAGATCGCACTCTAGGAGGCCAGGCGTCTTGGCTGGGAGTAATGAATCACGGATTCCCTGGCTAGGCCTGGTCTTGGAGCAGGGACTCCTGAGACAAGACATGTCCCACCAGGGTCCTCTCCTATGTCCAGGTGGCTGGCATGGCCTATCCATCTATGGGTGGTGGGTGAGGAGAGTCCTGGCCCAGCTGGTCCCTCCCCGGGAGCTGAGCATGGGGAATCCCTCTCTGGAAGGAAGTTCCTGAGGAGCGCAGAGATAATTCTCAGGGGATCCTGGGAGAACTAGTATACAGCGGGCATGGCCAGCTCAATACAAGCCCTGGGCACCTCTGGCCCCACAGCAGTGAGAGCAGCCAGACCCAGCTGTGCTGTTCCCCGGCCTGTGCTCCATCAGCACCCCTCTCTAAGCCCCGTGGGGGTCAGGGAGGAAGGCAGGCCGTGGCTTCCAGGGAGGAGTGGGGTGAGGACACAGGAGGAGGCTGAAGGGAACACAGGGCCTCCACAGAGGGGCCGATCCGCTGGGCTTGTTGGGAAGCCCAGTTTAAGCCTGGAGCCCAGCTCTGCCCCCACAGTGGAGGGGGGTCTCAGTAAGACGCACGAGGTATGGAGTGTGGGTACCTGGCTGCGTGTGGTGGGCTGGATGAGCTCAGCGATGGTCACCTTGCCCTGCTGCAGCCGGCGCTTCACCAGCTTGGAGCAGCAGATATTGACAGAGCTGAGCACGTGCCAGCTGTTATATTCCACGAAGGAGCGGCTGTCGATGACCAGGGGCCCTCCGGGCCCGCCCCGCAGCAGGCTGGCCAGCTTCCTGGCATCCATCACCTTCCTTGGGAGCCGGTCCCCAGCCATGGTGGGGCAGTGGGCAGCGGGCAGTGACTGCACGGTGAGGCGGGTACAGCCTGAGGTTCTTGCAGCACCTAGCACATGGTGTCCGACCTGAGGGAAGAGGCAGGGGTTTAGCAGTATTGGGGTGCAGAGTCCTTGCACATACCCTGGGATGCCTCCTCTTCGATGGGCTATGGTCTCCAGGAAAGCCTGTGTTCAGCACGCTGGGGTGGAGGACTTGCAGAGGTGGTGGGGGGTAGGTACCCAGGGGAAGGCCTCAAAACCAGCCCAGCCTAGTGTCCTCAAGGGCCATCTACCAGCAGGCCTCCCAGATCTCCCCTGCCCTGTTGCTACCCCATAAGCCTCATGACAGGATCCCAAGCTTGCCCTTTGCCCCATCCCCAGCTGGCAGCCCTTCTTCCTCAGTGAGGTGCACAGAGCCAGTCCAATAGCCCCCATCTCTAGGGCCAGCTCCCTAAGCTGATAATCCAGGCTTCAAGGGAGGGCCACTCTAGGGGCTGCAGGCTGGGGCACTGGGGCTTGGTCTGGGGGCTCCTTCACTATGGCTGCTGTCCACCCCAGCTGGAGGTCATGCACCTGTGCCGTGAGGGTGGGGGAGCAGCCTTCTTGTCATTTATTCTACCTTGGTGGACCCCAGCAGGGCACTGGTGGCTGGGGGTAGTATGCAGGAGGTAGAGACCTGAGCCCCTGCCTCTAGCCACCTGTCAGCTCTGCATCCTGGCACCTGCCATCTTGCAGAATTAGCAGCCCTCAGGAGGGACACTGTCATGCCAAGTTTGCTTTGGAAAGATGGGGAAACTGAGGCGCAGGAGTGGGTGGAATCAACCGGAGGTCACACAAGGAGGCTGGACAGAACCCAGGGCTCTAGGTGACGTTCTGCCAGGTCCCTCTCTGGGGTGCTGTGTCCCTGGGGGCAGGTGCACGTGGGCAGTGAGGCCTGGGGCCCCTGATGGGTTCCTGTGCCCCAGCCTCTCCTCAGTCCCTTCACAGGCAAGATCAAGAGCTAAGGGCCAGCCTGCCACAGGGGGTCCTGGCACCACAGAGGGCCCCAGCCCATCTAAGGGGGTCCTTGCCACACTGTTGGGGTATTAGGCTGAGTTCTAGTCTGAACCTAGCATCTGGTAGCAAAGACCACCTCCAGTGCCCACACCTTGGCAGACTCTCAAGAGACCAGACTCCGGAAGGTTCACGGGGTGGGGGTGGAGGGGTGGGATCCAGTGCTGAGCCCCACAGCTTGCTATCCACAGGCTGCCCTGGGATACTGGGCTGGGGGTGCCCACTCTTAGGTATGAGGCTGAGCCTGAGGTGGGTAAGGAGGGTGGGGCTGGACTGGAGGGTAGTACCTGGTCCCCACCCCTGCTCCCTGGGCTCCCTCAGAGCTGGAGCTCGGTCCTATTAACTGCTGCACTATGGTTATTTGCAGCCGAGGGGGACTCATTAGCAAGTTAGCACCTCCATGGTCACCATGGCAACAGCAGAGGTGCCAGGCAACGGCTTGTTCCTGCAGCAGCCTTAGAAGGAGTCAGTAGCTGCTCTGCAGAGTGGGCAGGTTGCCCCTCCTCGCCCATTCCCACCCTCAAAGCAGGTGTCCCAGAGCACAGGAAGCCCCCTCTCCTGCCTGCTCTGCCAGGGACCAGGCCCCAAGGCTGGTGGAGTGTTAGAGGCAGGCAGTGACATGAGGTCAGCCACAGGCAGGTGTGTGGGCAGAACAGGCCAGGTATGGCCAACTTCCTGTCCAGCCCTCCCACCGCAGGCCTGGTTGTAGGGAGGGGGCTCTGGGCCAAGCAGCGAGCAGTTCCCAAGTCCAAGGTCGGAGGGAGGGCCCTCTGGCTCACACATGGCCAGCTGCTCTGCGTGTGCAGAACACTCCTCGGCACACATTCTGCACACAGGACACACGCTCCTTACCTTCTCCCGGCACACGCCAGCGTGTGTACACATGCCATGACTGCAGGCCCACAAGATGTGCACACACTCACGAGCATGCTAGTGCGCGTGCGGGATCTCAGCAGACCGCCCCAGGCCAGCTTCCCCGAGGCTGCCTACCGCACCAGCTCCCACACCGGGGCCTCCACACAGCCTGTTCCCGTCTCAGCATGAGCAGCAGAGCTACAGCCCCGGCCCAGGGCCCGACACCCCTACAGCATCCCACCACGTGGCTTACACACCGGGGCCCCAGAGTGGCACTTACTACCTCAGAGTGGCTCTGGGCACAGGGATGCCCCCTCCTCACATTGGTGCCCTGTCCTTGTTCACACCTAGACAGCCCTCAGGAGCAGATGGAGGACAGGTGCTAAGACACAGCCAGGGGCACCGCACAGCTCAGCCCAATCCCTCGGCTTCCCTGGATGGGTGGGGAGGGCATCACTGGCCCTGCTGTCTGACGTAGAGGCGAAGCAGATACCCCTGACCAGCACTGTGGTGCACGCCAAGTCCATCCCGGGAGGATGTGTGTGTGTGTGTCTGCCCGTCCATCCGTCCTTGAGAGCCAGGCAGGTCACCTCCATCCCCACCTGGTCTGACCCTGCCAGGGATCTGCAGGGCTCCCCCTGGTCACGGCTGCCAATGCACACTGGACGGCCTAGGGCTTCCTCCGGTCACTGTTCCCAACTGCACGCGGCAGGACCCATGGTTTCGGTGCCCAGTGCCCTGCAGGTCTGGCAGCCCTGGTTTCCTGCACCCGGCCCGCTTCCTTGCTGTGGTCTGGGCCATCCCTCTTCCTCCAACAGCAGCGCTTCAGGGCCTCCCGACTCCAGGCCCCAAGACCAGAGGAGTGGTACTCAGGGAGGAGCACTGTCGCTGCTGGCCTGGCAGTGCCCGCATCTCTGTCACAGAGCTCTGTTCAGGTGGCCGGCCCAGAACCTCCCAGGGCCGAGGCCCGGCCAACGGCAGCCGGCGGGCTTCAGGATGCGCCTTAGCTGCCTCACGGGCCACGGGTTTGCCTCCACGCAGGTGCCGGTGGCCGGGAGGAGCGCCGCGCCCTGGGAGGCACACGGCGCGCGCGGGTCCGGGAGTGCAGACCGCCGCGCGCAGCCCCTCCTCCTGCAGCCCCGCCCGCGCTGCGCCCAGGCCCCGCGCCCCTCTGCGGCAGGGCCCGCAGCCCGCCCGCGTCCCTAGCCCAGTCCCCGGTTCCTGCGCTCCTCTCCGCGGCACCGCCCCGCCTCGCCTCGCAGAGGCCAAAGCCCGAGCAGGCGGGGAAGCGGGGAAGAAAGCGGGGACCCCCCCCACCCGCTCACCTGGCCGCCGCTCGCCGCGGGAGCGCACCTGGGACCCGAGCCGCCCTCAGGGCGCCCGCGCTGCCGCGCCGCCCATGGGCCCGCCTGGGGCCCGCGAGGCCGGGGACGGGGCCGGGGGGGCGCGCGAGCCGCGTCGCCGCCGCCGCCGCCGTCTTCGCCGCCGCGGGGAGCGCTCGCTCGAGCCGGGGCGCGCGCACGGCGGGCGGGCACGCGCACTCGCGGCGCGCATCCCAGCCCGCGGCTTAGCGGGCGCGGCCGGCGTGCGGCCCGGCTCGGCTGGGCTCGGCCCGGCTCGGCGGGCGCGGGTCCGGTCCGGCGGGCGGGGTCGCGGAGCCGGGCGGCCCGGACCGCGAGTGACAGCCCGGGGCGGAGGGCGGGGCTCAGGGATGAGGTCACCCGAGCGAAAAAGCCCCTGACGTCACCTGCAACCAATCAGCACGCGCGGCCCGGGGCAGGTGACGTTAGCGGCTGCGGAGGAGAGGCAGCGGTCGGGGGCGGGGCCATGCGGGCCGGCACCGTTTCTTAAAGGGGCCGTGCGGAGTCGGGTCCATTCAGACCCGCCGGGGGGAACTGACAGTCCAGGGCTCTGTGTGACTTCGGACCCCCTCCCCTCTCTCCTCACAGACTGCGGGCAAGTCCCAAGGTTGTGGCTGTCCAAGCGTGCCGTCCCTGCCCGCCAGTGGAGTTGGCGCCGGTGTCCTCTCCCTGCCTTTGTCCGCGCAGTTGCCCCCACCCCAAGTTTGGGCGTACTGGATGGAAAGGACATCGCTTTACGGGGGGGACTGCCCGAGTTCCCCGCGGGAACGAGGCGCAGCCAACTTACCATGACGCTGCGGGGGGAGCCCGAGCGTCAGTACGCGAGGGAAGAGGCGCCCCCCAGGTGACAAGGTGGCCCAGGTCACACTCCCGGTGACCTCTAGCAGGAGGCCTCCAGCACCGATGGCCTCACTCCAGCCGCCCAGGACGGCTGTCCCTGCCCCGCACATCCCTGGCGTCCCCGTGCCCCACCCTCGAGGTTTCAGGGCAAAGCCGCCCTGGGTCTTTCTCCAGCCCACCCCAACCCACGCCCTCACTCCCCCTCTCTCCGGGCTGGGTGTGGAGTCCGGCACTCAGCCTGCCCCGACACAGCCTGGCAAAAGTTTGACAGGAGCCGGGCACACCCGCAGTGGTGGGGGGTCCGACCCAGGAGGGTCAGGTGGGGAGCAGGCCCTCGTGTGTCTGGGGAGGAGGTCCTGCTGAGGCTCAAGGCCAGCGGGGTTCTTCATCTGGTGCCCCTCGAAGGTTCACTCAGTGCCCACGGGGCGGGTCAGAGAAAGGGTAACCCGGCCCCTCTCTGGACAGTCATCAGCGTTGGGGTGCTAGGAAAGACACTTGATGTAACTGGAGGTGCATCAGTGGAAGGCCGTGTGGAGAGCAGTGTTGACCTGTTGCACTGTGTGTCCCAGCCAAAGAGCTCTAGGGTCCCCTGGGCTTGGGGCAGGTGCGGGAAGGGCAGTGGGTCATCAGCCCTCCCGGTGCGCTCAGGGCGCAGGGTCCCAGTGTGAATGGGGAATGATGTGGCCGCAGCACAGGCAACACAGGCCAGCGGGAGAGGAGCTCGCTATCCTCTGCCAGCGGGCGGAGAGCGGAGTGGTTCCTGGCTCAGAGGTCTGTTGGGGGAGGCTGGAAGGAGGCCCTAGACCCCAGGACCACGTAAAAGTCCTGGCCCAGGCCAAGTGGAGGCTCAGGCATCCGCTCAGCTCAGCCAGGTCAGCAAGGGTACTGGGTGCAAAATGGGAATGAGGGGCCTCGCCGGGAGTGGGAGGCGGCCCAGCCCCTGCCCTCGGCGGCCTGGCGCCCTTAGGTGCAGGCGTTGCCCCTGCCATCACGCAGCTAAAGCCTTGGGCTCCACACACGCCGGAGGGCAGCTCTGGGCGCCTCCACCCCAGCACCCAGCAGAGGCCAGCCTTCGAGGACCCAGTGGGCTGGCATGGCTCCATCCCCTCCAGGCTAGGGCTGGCGTCCAATGTGGTGGCAGAGCGCACAGGGCCGGCTCCCTGCCAGGGCCCGGCCGCGCGTGGATGGTCCTTGTGCGCCCTCTGGCGTCCGCAGGCCGCGGCTGTGGGAGAGCCGACCTTGGACCCCTTCCCGAGCGCCCAGCGAGGTGGGCCGGGGTCCTTGTCAGCCTAAGGTCCATTGCTGCAGCTGGGGGGCGAGGTAGCCCTAGGCTCTGGCACTGAGCTAGCCAAATGGCCACCTCAGGTTCAAGCAGATGGTTTCTCCTTACTTTGGCGTTACTGCTGTGGTACTGGGAATGGACTTGGGGTCTGGCGCAGGCTGGCCAGAGCTCTACTCCAAACCACACCCAGCCCTCGGAGATCTGCTGGGTCAGGCTCACGCTGAAACACCTCTCATCTTACGCGGAGGGGCCCAGTCCAGGGGCCTGGGCACCCTGGAGTTCCGGAGAAGCCCTCACCACCTCCACCGGCGGACTCCTCGTCCCGTGGAACTGAGCCTCTGTCCTCACTGGACACTGACATGGCCCCTCCCCGCCCGCCCCCAGCACTCACCACTCAGGTGGACGGTCCGGCCACTTTACGCCGGGGTCACTGCCCGGGCAGCGCGCTGGCCTCCTCCACGCCTGCCCGGTGGGTCCAGGGGGTGGTGGGGATGACCTTTGGTTCTGGCTCTGTCCTCTCTGCCCTTTCCCCCCTCTCTGCTTCCTGGGAGCAGCTGTCCTGCTCCACGTCAACCCTCACACCCACGTGGGTTCTTCATCCTGTTGCGGACTGAGCCCTCTGCTGATGGGGCCAGAATCAGTCCTTCCTCCCCAAGTGGTTTTTCTCAGGGATTCCGTCATCGTGGAACACCTGAGGAGCGCCCGCCAGGCTGGCCTCCGACGCTTGGTCCTCCCGTCTCAGCCTCCCAAGAAGCTGAGGGTACGGGTGTGCATCACCGTCCATGGAAACTTTTGTGTTTTAAAATATTAGGTTATTTTTATATTTTGGCTACTAAAAACAGCACAGTGAGTGGTATCCTTTTTATATGCTGTTAAGACACATTCCATATTTTATTTCCTGGCTTTTAAATTATGATACATTATGGCTTATAAATGTGCACAGAAACAGCCAGTTGCCACCTGCTTCACTCGTCAAAGGTGCTGCCTTCCTGGGCTGCTTCAGGTCAGAAATAGCAGTGAGCATATAGGGGTCCTTAAACAGCCTTCAAAAGTCATAAAACTTGTGTGAAGTCATTCTATAAAGGGAGATATTCTCTGATTGGGTAGATGGAACCATATCATAGTAAAATGACCAATTGCTTTTAATGGATTCAGTGTTTGTTTTTTTGTTTTTCGGGTTTTTTTTTAGTTTTTGAGTCAGAGTCTTGCTTTGCATTCAGGCTGGTCCTGAACTCAGCAATCCTCCTGTCTCTGCCTCCCTATAGTGGCTGGGATTACAGGCCTGAGCTACCACACCCGGTACTTGCAAGGCAAGCACCACAAACACAGAGCTAAATCCCCAGCCCTAGGGTTTAGTGTATTCATACACAAGTACTGCTTTTATCTTTGCTGCTTTTCTAGAATGACATGGAAAGGCAACTGGTCAGGCATCTTTATTCCTGGAAAACATTGCTCAAAGCTTTATTAACTTGGACAACAGAGGGCGCAGCCCCTGGGTCCGGATCTCTGAAGGACAGATCCAAGCATCGTGCTCCTGTTGGCCTGGGGAATCACACTGCACAGGATGTGTAGCACAGTACACAGAAAGGGGCTGAGGCAGGAGGGTTTCCATATGGGAGCCGGCTTCCACCTCACACATGGAAGGGAGTCCACCTCCAGGAGGACTGCAGCCCCCAAGAAAGGACAAGCTCTGTGTGGAGAAAAGGACAAGGTTTTTTTTGGTGGTAACACCGTGACACCAACGTGGGGGCTCAGCTGAGCCCTCTGAGTACCCACACAGGGAATATGGAGGAGATATCGCACTTGTACTTTGAGGCTGCCTTTGACTTCTGTGAAAAGAAGATGGTGACATTGCTTGTTGTTTACATGTACTAGCATGTAGTTTACATGTACTAGCACGTAAACAAGAAAATCCTCCAACAGTGAGCAGAGCAGGTTGTGACAGAGAGCGCCAAGGACGGCTCTGCTCAGAGGAGGGAAGGAACCAGACTGCTCCCTGTGGCCTGCACAGGGAGGAGCAGGGGGACAAGTGCTCAGGTGGGACGGGCGGGCGGGCGCGGCGAGGGCGGCGAGGTTGCGCTGGTGGGGAGGGCGGGCGGCCTCACTAGGACCTGAGCCGCACCGGGCTGTCCTCACACCCGCTCTCCTCCGCTCCGTGGGTGCTCAGGTGGGTGGCTGGGGGACCCGGAGAGGGCTCCATCCTCCTCAGGGACTCCTGGAAAACCTCCTTCAGGGGTCTCTGCTGCCTCTGCCGCCCCGTTCTCCCTGCAAAGTAACACACCGGGGGCTGATGCTGCTGTTTACACAGGAGAACAGAAGCGCAAACTCAGAAACGTGGATGCTAAGGAGGTGTACAGTCAGGACGTGACGTCCCGCAGGGAGGGCAAAAGTTGACAGGGACACAGCCGTGAGGACCGGGATGATGGACAATTTGCGGGGTGGATGCGCCCGGGAGATGTACTTGATTTCCAACAACATAATCACAATGCACAGTAGTGTTGCAGACACGAGAGTGAAAACGAACAAGGAAAAACCTTTAAGAAATGTGTCACAGTCTTTACAAAGTTCAGATTTGCAGATCATTTTCTGTAGCACAACTAGGAAAATGGCCAAGACCCCGGTCACCACGCGCATGACAGTGGACAACCACTTGGGACAGCGCATTCGGTACCAGAAGGGGAAGACGACAGGCAGGCGGCGGCTCACGCTGACGGTGCCGTGGGGCCGCCCTCGGCTGAGGCCTTGGGTGGATGCAGAAGGCTCAGGCTGAGCTCCAGCCTGTGGCATGGGGACAGCCAAGAGCAGGGGCGGGTGAGGAGGGCAGTGACCGAGAGGAGGAGCAGGAGAGAAGGACAGACGAGGTGCCGCGTGGAGCCCTTCGTGGCAGACGTATGGTGGCCGTGACCAGGCCCTGGAGGTCAGGATGTGACGGCTGCTCCTCGGCACCCCGTCCTGACCATGGCACCCCCCTCTGCTGTGTGCTCTTTGGCTGTGCTGTCCATGTCCCTGTGCTGTGTCAGCGTCAGCACCGGGTTGTGACATAGCACCCTGCACATGTGTGAGCTGGAGGATGCTTGCTGGATGGACGTGTGAGGGGCTGTGGGGCACTGTGCCCGGCTGCTCACGGGGGAGTTTGTGTAACGCCTCTCTCCACAGGACCCTCACAGAGCAGACATCCCCAGACCGAGAGGACTCACAATGAGCTGTTTGAACTCTGCCCGAGGTCCCTGGAACGGCGCAGATGATAGCACCTGCTCTGATGCCGAACGGGCTGTACTGGAGCAGGTCATGAAAATCACTTTCCTCCTGGTACCCTCATCGCCCCCCTGGTGCCGGGGAGCACTGGACGGGCCCTCCTCCTCCTGCTCTTCTCCGCCCAGTGGGACCACTTCTCTGTCTTTGCTTTGTGCTTGGCTCTGGATGACTGGATCTTTCTTGCCTGCCTGGTGGTGTATGTATTTCTTGCAAACGATACTTGCATGTTTTCATGGCGTAAGATTTGATCCTCCCCATACAGGGGAGCTCACTTTCACATGCCACCGGAGGGCTCTTTCTATGGGTGCTCATAGGTGCTAATCATGCGCTGTGTACATCAAAACAGCACAGATGTTCCTGCCAGATGTTTCAAGAATGTTCTGCTCACCCCACCCCTCTGCTTTCTCTGCTCACCTGCTGTGTGATTTGGCACAGTTCTGTAGCTTCACCCTCCTGTTTGTCATTACGTCTGCTCAGGCTGTGGCCCCACCCCTTCCCTTGTAGATCTCTATGTCAGGCTGCTTCCATTTCTACTTGGCGCTCAGAATTTGGAGTGGGCAAACTCCTCTGAGTCAGCTGATAATAAAGGCTTTTCGCCATCTCTTAGAGTAACTTTCAGGTTTTTGAACCTTCAGCTTGTAGCTGTGGCGCTTCAGCGATAGTACTTGCTGTGACACTAAGCTGCCACACTTTGCCACGAGACCGTAATTCCTGGGAGCACACCTAGTGCTGAGATTGCTGGCTCATCAAGCGGTTCTGTTCTGATCACTTGAGGAACTGGATGCTGTTTTCTATGCTGGCTGCTCTAATTTCCATTCCCATCAAGTGTGTGTGAGGTTCCTTTTTCTCCACATTGTCTTCAGCTCTTACTATCTTGTGTCTGTTGATTAGAACTATTTTTCCTAGGAAAGGGGATAGCTCACTCCGCCTCTGGTTCCCATTTCCCTGGTAATTACTGACACGGAGCGTTTTTCATCTGTTGGCTGTTCGCACGTCTTCTTCACAAAGTGTGTGTTTAGATCTAGTGCCCTTTTATGTAGCGCTGGGGATTGAACCCAGAGCCTATGCAATGAGCTGTATCCCCAGCCCTTCTACTTTTTTAATCCTAAGAGAAATTCTCATTAAGTCACAAAATTACCCAGGCTGGACTCAAACTTGAGATTCCTTCATCTCAACCTCTCAAAGTGCTGAGATTGCCGATATGCACTACTACACCCAGCTTCTATTACCTGTTTTTAATTGGGTTATTTATTTTGATAAAGGGTAAAAAAATATAGAATACACACACATACATATACGCACACACATACACACATATATGCACACACATACATATACACATACATAAACGCACGTACATGTACATATATGCACATATATACATATACGCATGCACACACGTACACATACGCACACATATACATATATGCATGCACACACGTACATATACGCACACACATACATATATGCATGCACACACGTACATATATGCACACATATACATATACGCATGCACACACGTACATATACGCACACACATACATACATACACGCACACACACATACATATACGCGCACACACACACACACATACACACACATATATGCACAGCAGAATACTAGTCAGCCACAGCAGAAATTAAACCCTATGCCCTGCCCCAGCATGGAGTGGAGAGTATGACAAGTGAAATAAAACAGCTTCTGAAAGACAGTTACTGTGTGGCTTCCTCCTGCAGTGAATCTAAAACTGTTAGTGTCATAGACCTGAGGGTAGAAATGTAGACACCAAAGTGTGGAGTTTGTGGGTTGGCCATGGTTTGATCTAAAATGTCCTTGAAAGGCTCCTGTGAAGAGTGTGGGACTTCGGGAAAGTGACTGGGTTATGAGACCCCTGACTTCCTGTTGCTGCATTCACTAGCTGACTGGGCTCACTAGGAAGTAGGCCCTAGGGTGTGAAGGTGACATCTGCCCCCATGACAGGGCTGATTCACGGATCTGCTGGCTCGCAGGTGCCCCTCTTTCCCCCCACTCCCCGTGCACGTCCCTCCTGAAGCTGTACAAGTGGTCAAAGAGGACAACCACCCAACGGAGGGGGGCCGTTTCCTAGCACAACACCTCCCTGCTGGAACCTCCAAACACGCTCCCGAGGAAATGGGGCCGAATAAGATAAAGGACGTGACTGCGGAGTGGCTCTGTTGTTCTGGCTTCCTCACTTTCTCTTCTTCCTGGAGGCCAGAGTGAGCAACTGCCTTCCATCACCCACTCCTGCAGCCATGTTCCTGCCTCGACACTGGTCTAACGTGTTCTCAATAGCTCGGTTGTGACACTTAAATCTTGGAAACAGCCCAGATGCCTGTCAACAGGAGGCTGGATAGAAAGGATATGTGTTTCTTAAAATATAAAATGGAGTATTACTCAGCCATTAAGAATGATAAATTTGGGCTGGGGATTTAGCTCAGTGGTTCTGGCGAGCACAGCGGGCCGGGTTCGATCCCCTGGCAACCACATACAATACTGGCGGTGGAGACTCAGGCCCAGCAGCAATCAGTACCACATACCACAGTGCCAGGCATGGTGGCTCACGCCTGTAATCCCAGCACTCGGGAGGCAGAGGCAGGAGGATTGCTGTGAGGTGGGTTGGAGGCTGAGTTCAGGGCTGGCCTGAACTACAAATTGAGACCCTATCTCCAAAAAAGAAAAAAAAGAATGATAAATTTGATCATTTATACTCCAGTGGATGTGCCTTGCGGCCATACTCATAAGTGAAATAAATAGGACACAGATAAGTAAAATCATATCACTTCTCTGGTGTGAGACACTGAAGGAGTAAACAAGTTCCAAAATGTATGATTGATATTGTGAAATAGGAAGAAAATGTTCAAAGGGAAAGGGGAAGATATAGGGGAAAGTAAAGAAAGGAATGAACAAAAATTTGATAGTTAAAAAAAGGAAACAGCTTATGTGTATAGAGGGTGGGAGGTTTCATGGAGGGTAGGGGGCTAGGGCAAAATAAGAATCAAGGTATGTCATGTACTGGTACAAACTCTCCACATTGAATGTGATCATAATGTATTTATAAAATGTACCAATAAAATCAGTTTTAAAAAGTGATGAAGCTAGCTGCTCATGGACTGGATTCACTGAAACTGTGAACAAAAAATAAAAACAATTTCCTCCTTCAAAATTCCTACACCAGGTTTTTTGCTGCCCTGGTGGAAAGCTGACAGGGATGTAGAGGGGTTGGTCCAGGGGTAATTAATTAGATTAAAACAAGAAGTTTGGCTGTTCTTTGCACAGAGGGTGCTCATAGGTGCTAATCATGCGCTGTGTACATCAAAACAGCACAAGAAAGGGTCTTCCCCTTAAAAATAGTGAATGTTACATACCCTAAAAGTATGTAACCATGTTTATGTTTTTAGGTAGCTACAAAAATAAATTTAGTTAAAGACATGAGTCTGCAAAAATCGTCGAAGGAAACCTCCCTGCCGTGGTGGCCTCCTGGGGTCACCTGCAGGTGGTGCAGAGCGAACACGGCGAGGCTCCCTGAGAATGGGGGAGCAAGGTGAGGGGGTTCTGGTGCTCCCTGCCGTGCGCATAGCGCCAGTCACAGGTGACAGGCTTGGCTCGAGCGCTGAGGCTGACGCAAGCTCTGTGGGCCGCCCCCACCCGGGCTCTGTCGGCGGTTACGGGGTCTCCCTCCCCTCGTGGCTCCCAGCCCAGCAGTCCCCACTGCACGGGGTGCCCATCTGCTTCAATGTGACTGGGTGCTGCATGCTCTTCTCTTTCCTCTGGAAGAGGTGTTCTGTAAACATGCCCTTCTGGCTGCGTATTTTTCAAAAACTCTTCGAAGTGTCCTGTTCTGAAGGCAGAACTACGCTGGGAAAGTTGCGAAGACTTTTTCAATTTTATTTTTATTAATACTCAGTTGCAGTCCATAATGATCACATTCTCCATGCAGCATTGGTGCGTGTGCATAAAACATCTGAATTCTTTTCTCATAATTACTTGATGTTTACATTCTGGTGGGGAGAAATATATACATGTAACATATAACACTCCTCAGTTCTTCTCTTCAGTCCCTTCCTGTCCTTACTAATCTTGATGATGGCCATTCTTTGTGATCTAAGATAGAATCTCAGTGTTTTAATTTGCATTTCTCTAATGATCAGCAATACTGAACATTTTCTCACGAATTTACTGGTCATTTGTACTTCTTGTTTGGAGAAGTGCTTGTTCATTTCAGTTGTTCATTAGGCCTTATTTCATTGTTTTCATTAGGCCTTATTTTTTGGAAGGGGATCTATTTTTTTTTAATTCTTCACACATTCTAGATAGTAATCCTCTATCAGAAGTGTGAGCATGTCTTAGTTACTTTCTAATTGTGGGGACAAAATACCCACTAACTTGTTAGAGGAGTGCTTCAGCACATAGTCTCTGGAGGTGTCAGCTCCTCGTCAGCTGACTCCAGGCAGGACTGTGGCAGAGGAGAAGGAGTTTGTGGCAGGGCAGGTAAGAGGTAGTGAAGCTTCCCTTTTCACTTTTTACTGCGTACAGGCTACAGTCCTCTTGGTTGGTGTCACCTACACCCAAGGTGGGTCTTCCCTCTTCAGTAAATCTATCTCCCCCACTCAGAACTATGCTGAACCAATCAGTGGGCTAATCTAGGATCACACACCAAATGATCTAGTCACTCTCAAAGTCCCCACCTAAAAGCACGTGATATTCTCGGAGGACATCTAGATTCAAGCCATAGCAAATTGACAAAAATTTTTCCTGTTCTGTAGGTTATCTCTTTACTCTGTCGATTGTTTCCTTTGTTGTGAAGAAGATTTCAATAATTTCCATGTGTTGATTCTTGCTGTTATTTCTTTTGATATGTGGGTTATGTTCAGAAAATCTTTGCCAATTTTATCTTCTAGCAAGATGTTGCTATTTTAATATTTGGATCTTTGGTTCATTTTAATTTTATTTTAGCATATAGTGACAGATACACATTTATATTTAATCTTCTGCATGTGGATAGCCATTTCTCCCAGCACCACTTGCTAAAGAGCTGACTTTCCTCCACCTTGTATTTTTGTCTCCTTTGCCAAAGATCAGATAGTGGACTGAGCTTAGAGCTGCTTTGGCGCCATGTTTGGCTCCATTCATCTGTATGTCTGTGTTTGTGCCAGGACCTTGCTCTTTCTATCGCTGTAGCTTTAAAGTAGAACTTGAATCAGGCAGTATGATGCCTTCCACATTGTGTTGTTGCCCAGGATGCTTTTAGTATCCTGGGTCTTTTCTGGTTCCGTATGAATTTTAGGGTTGTTTTCTCTAGATTTGTAAGGAGTGGTGTTGGTATTTTGACTGGGATTGCACAGAATCTATGTATCTGTGTCGGCAGTATGGTCATTTTGACAACATTGCTTCTGTCTCTCCAGGAACAGAGGATAGCTATTCATTTTCTGATTTCTGCTTCAATTTCTTTTTTTCAGAGTACAGCAGTTTTCACTGTGCATGTCTTCACTTCCTTAATTCATTACTAAGTTTGAACTTTGGATGCAACATGCTAAGGTGGTGAGGCTTTGGATGCAACATGCTAAGGTGGTGAGGCTTTCCCTAGAAGGCAGGAGGCCACAGCCCACAGCCTTGCCATCAGTGTTGTTTCCTCCTGGTCTCAGCTATTCCGAGATCTCGTCACTGCACCAGCGACCTCTGCTAAGGCCCTGTGCTGGCGTCTCATGCCAGCTCTAACCTCCTCTCCTCTCCTCTTTCAGGGTAGCTCTATGTGATTTCAGTCCTTCAGTCCTTTACCTAGCTCGAGAGCAGCTTATGGGAAGAGTACTTAGATGGCTAATGTATGTTTGCCATCTAATTTTATTATATATTATTATTTTATTATTGCTTATATGATCTCTAATTTTCATAAAATAATTAGAGCCTTTATGTAGCTCTTGGTCCATTTTTTGTAAATGTTTGGTGGACATAGTGAAGAATGTGGTATATTTTATATTTATTTGGCTGAGCTTCTAATTTGTATTTAAAGAAAGTAATATAGCTCATCATCGTGTATTTTGCATATTGACTTCTTCCATGTATTTTAAACTTGTTTTTCTGTTTGTTGTCTGAATTTATAAAACATTTTTAAACCTCAAAATGAAAATGTCATGTTATTATTAGGGTTAGGGTTTCTGTCTCTTGGTGACCACTGGCGCTGAGAGCTCTTCCTCTTGTGGCACTTCTGCAGTGGTCAGTGAACTGTAATCTATTCAGTTCTACTGCCCAGCCTTTTATTTTGGTCAGGGTCTCGCTAAATTACCTTGGTAGGACTTGAATCTCAGATTCCAGGACTTATGAACAACAGAAATTCGCTGCTCCCAGGTTCAGACATTCAGGATCAAGCGGGCAGCAGGATGTGAGGTA
This sequence comes from Petromus typicus, assembly GCA_004026965.1. Lineage (NCBI taxonomy): Eukaryota > Metazoa > Chordata > Mammalia > Rodentia > Petromuridae > Petromus > Petromus typicus. The sequence continues at coordinate 54,795 of PVIR01008461.1, forward strand.
AGGAGGGCTGCTCTCTGTTTCCTTCCGGGACAGTGCCTTGCTCTGCACTCTAGAGATGAGGGTGCCGCGTCCTCCGGAGCTGAGGTGCACAAGGGCCCAGAAGGGCCGTCAAGGCATCTTAGGAGAGAGTGTGGACCCATGACTCAATCACAGCCTAAAGCCCACGTCCCGTAACACTGTGGCACTGTTGAGATTGGTTTCAACATGAATTTTGGAGGGGACAAAAGTATTCAAACCGCACAGCGCTGATCAACTGGAGAAAGACACAGAGCATTAAGGGGATCCAGAGGCCTGCATGTTGATTCATGAAATTCCCTACTCTTCAGTTTCTTCATATGCTAAAGATGCGTAGTAATAGGGTTTTCATGGAGGCCAAAATACATTATGTAAGTGAAAATATCTACTGTTTGACACAGAGTGAATTATCGGTAAATATTAGTATTAGAGAGAGCTGTACTTTCTACCCTTGGAGAGACAGTGCAAGGATCAACAACTCTCACGATGAAACGGTCCAGACCGCAAGTGTGGCAGGTGGTGCAGGAGGGCAGACGAGGATGCCAGTCGTTTTCCTCCTCAAAATTTCAGAACCAAATATTGGTAAGGTGTCCAGTGAAATGAACGTAATCAGTGCCACTTGAAAATGGATGAAATGGATAATTTTGCTACGTATATTTTAGTACACTAGAAATGTAAAAGCAAAATAATAACGAATGCGAGGAACTTCAGGACACAATCTGTTAGCGTGCAGTACTTGTATCAAAGACTGAGGGTCTATAAACCAACCCATGCACTTAAAAACACGAAACATCTAGGGTGTATTCATGAGCTTATATATGTTGTACCTCTAAAAGGGACAGAACAAAACAAGAAAACATCACACAGTCCAAGTTTTTAGGGCAAACCTTCAAATATGGAAAGCCCAATAGCCCTAGAGCAGGAAAATAACAGAAGAGATGCGCTATTTGGACGGAAAGGCTAGACCGGAAGTGCTGGGGTGGACTTGACCGGAAGTGCCCCTGGGCGGGAAAAGGTGGTGAGAGCTAGAGCTTTCCCTGAGGTAACCCAGCAGGCGAGGATGGTCCGCAGGTGAGTGGTCGGCCCGTCAGGCCTGCTCCCGGGCGGCTGTTCGTCGCCTCGCGCTCCGCAGCCCGCCGCCATCCGGTGGGGTGTCCCGGCCCGCGAGGGAGCTCTTGCAGGTCTCCTGGCGGCGGCCCGGCGCTTGGGCGCTGAGGCAGGCGGCTGGGGGGAGCGGGAGGCCTCGTCTCAGCACTCGCCACCCCCGGGCTGCTGCTCGGGGGGCTGCTGCTCGGGGGGCTGCTGCTCGGGGGGGCCCCTTCCGGGCGGCTCGGCTGGGCCGCGCGGCGGTCCCTCCGGAGGCTCCGTGTCCCCGGCGGGCGGCCGGTGCGCCCCGCCGCAGCCCAAGAGCGCGTGGCCGGGCGGCGAGCGGCACGCCGGGCGTCGTGTCCGGTCCGCGGCCTCCTGGCCGCCTCGGCCCAGTGGCCGGAGCTGGCCGCGGACGGTTCGCAGCTGCGGCGCCCACCTCCCCAGCTCGGGCCGCGGACCAGGCCGCTCGCTCGGCTGAGACCCGGGTCCGCGCCCGCCTCGCCCCCGCGCCCGCGCCAGCGCCACCCCGTCCCGTGCCCGCCCCGCCCCCGCGCCCGCCCCGCGTCGCCCCGCGTCGCCCCGCGCCCGCTCCACCCCGTCTCGCCCCGCCCCCACACCGCCCCGCGCCCGCTCCACCCCGTCCCGTGCCCGCCCCGCGCCTGCTCCACC
>PVIR01008462.1:0-56697 GCA_004026965.1 Petromus typicus
AAAAAGGCTATATCAACGTTGAAAGGTTTTAAGAAGTAGGTTCAGTGTCCTCCCCACACACAAGCCACACATACATAAACACATAAAAGTGCTCCCAAGTATAAATTATATAAGAATGGGGTGTGTGGGGGGAGTATGTCTAATGTTTCCTGCCAGCAATAATGTAGAAATAAACTGGTTTATGTCTGAGAAATGACTGTGCTTAAATGTTTTAAATATCCAATTGTAGTTTGTTACAATCCCTGTTGGTCCATGTTAGTGACACCAGTCTAGTTCAGAGACTGCTTCTACTTGCTGGGGATTTGGATGAGGAAATTATTATTATTATTATTATTATTATTATTATTTTGTGACAGCATATTGTGGACAGAAAATTTTAAGGAAGCAAGAAAATAAGACCAATAAGGGATTTCAAGTCAAGAGAGGAATAAATGACTATGTTTTCTTTCTCTAGATTAATCTCAATAATTTGCCATCATAACTTTATTAACCATGCAACATTATGAATTTTAGAAGAGAAAAACATATTGTCCTTGCACTAAAAGTTAAGTATGATTTTAAGTTCTTCAAATAATTACAAATTATCTTATCTGATTTAGTCTTAACTTTATCAAATTCTGCTTGTACTTTTTTCATCTCAGCATAGTTGCTCTAACAACAAAGGAAATGAGGTTTGCCCTCCCCCCTCCCCCACAATAGTAGTTGATATTCAAGCTCCACTGATGCCTACCACTTTCCTGGGGAAGCAGGCTGCTCACAGACCTGTTTTTCTTCAGAGTCACTTAGAATCTCTGTTGTGACCTTTCTGGGACTGTTCTTTATTCATTCACCTGGAACACTTTATTGCAACTCCTCTCACCCCTCTGACCCTGGGTTACCTCTGAAGTTCCACCTTTTGGTTTCTGCCAATCTGGATCTCATTTTCCCTGGTGATTCCTCCATTGCTAGTAGCTTTCACTGGAAAAAAAAAAAAAAGACAAAGGTTATTTCTGCTGTGGTGATACCTACTTAGCCAGACAGAAGAATTTGTCTAATTAATTCTTTTCTCAAATACCATAAAAACAATTACATTATTTCGAGTAAAAACAGCATCGCATCCAACAGTCTCCTAACACATGCTCAGGTGATCCTCTTCTGATGAGAATGTTGTTGTTTACATATCACATAGTATGATTCAAAAGGTTAGATTATAACAATATTACTCTCTTCAAGAGATTTTACTAATAATGCATTTTCTAAACAATTTAATAAGTACTCAAATGCATATTTATAGAATATTTCCTACATGTTGGATAAAATATAAGCAGAATATTACACGTATTTATTTTATCCTAAAATAAGCCTATAAATAGACAGATGTTAAAATTTATCACTAAAAGAAGCATATACATTTGTTAAGGTTTTAATGAAAAACTGATATTTTAGAGACATATTAATGCATAATTTAAAGAAAAAAAAGAAAAATATCAGGGTTATTTTCAGGGTCAAATTTTCTACTAACTTTTCTCTAGGATTTTCTACGCAAATATAAATGGTACAATAGAAGGAGAATGGATCAGAATCTTGACCCAATGAAGTTTATAATAAGGCTTTATAATAGGGTATGTAAACAAAGAAGATGTCCGCTTCTTATGATTTATCTTTCTGTTCACCTCTGATTCTGGACAAGTTAGACCTGCCAGCCTGTGCCCATATGGCTGGGCAGACTGATGTTTTCCCATCTCTTATTTTTGATGACGCACACATTCAACAGCATCCTTTTACAATGGTTGTGTCTTTACTCTAGGCTTTTTACTTCAAAGTTTGAGGTTTACTTATTTTTCAGAATATTTTCAGCTTAATTTTTAAAAACAGACAAATTTTGTAAGCCTATATACCAATCTAGAGAGTAAAAATACATATTTTTAGTAAACTTTAACTGATACTGTTGTACTTTGAGAAAGTTATCTGAAATAAAAATTTGAAGTGAGTTTAAATTTAATCCACTAAGTTTATAAAGATAAAGCTTAAGAAGCAAGGAGAAATCATAAGTAGGCAATTTAAGTATTTGTTAGGTTAATGCTACATTAACATTTTGTTTTTATAGTCTGATAATTTTTGTTACATCAAGTTAGCATTTTTAATGTTGCTAGGAACCTGAAGAATGATCCTATATTTTCTTTAACATTTATCTTCAATATTTGTACTTTTAATTAAGAAGTAAATGAAATGTTTTATTTATATTAAAATTTGTCTGATAAAATTTGTCTACCTTATTTCTTGTGATTTATCCTTTTATTCATAAAGCTATGTGAAATTTTCAATTTTATAGTGATCTTTAGTTTAGTGATCACTTTCTGTATTATTTATTATTCTCCATTATATTGGATGACATATTGTTGGTATAGTTTTTAAATTAAAAAAAATTTTAAAAATTAAAACAAATGCTCTCAATTTTTTTTAAAAAAAATTTTTCTCTTTTTGAAATAAACTTCATTGACTTAATAACTTAAATACATTTTTTATCAGTAAAGCCTGTCTAGATCAAGTCCAAATGGACTTCCGAACTTATCCAGAATAGCATTAACAGTTTTTAAAATTTTTTCTCAATATTATTAATGCTGGTTCTAAATATTATTTACAAAGTAAAATATTTATGAAAATTATCCTAGATACTGTATCATAGTTATCATTACAATTTTTCATCAATTTTTCTTGATGGAGTGGGAGAAAAATACATATATTCATGTACTTCTGTTTACAGTGCATGTTGGATCATACCCTATGGAGAAATATTTGGCAGTATCTATCAATATGACAAACTCAAATGCTCTACTAGCAGGCCTTTCATGTCTGGGAATTTATCCTTCAGACACTTCTGGCATACATATGGAAGACAAATAGTCAGGGTCAATCATCATGGCATTATTTATAACAGCAAAAAACTCGAAACAAGTCAATGTCTAATAGAAAAATATTGATTAAATATATATCGTATATATATCAAAAACAGAATAGTACTTATAGAAAAAGGGATTATTTCTATTGAGAAATTTAAAAATGAAAAAGAATAGAATATTATATAAAATACATATTGATTTTTATAAAAAGAAGTTGAGATAAGCACATAAGAGCAAATGTAATTATATATATAATGTATACATTATATTATTATAATATACTTATATGTATATAATTAATCACAATATATTGGTATACATATATTATACTATATATTAATACATGTAAGTTATATGTATACATTTAATAATTATACAAGTATATAAATATGTATTTTCAGTATTTGCACAAAATTAAACTGTATTGATATAAATATCCACAAGAAAGAAAGGTGTTACAAAATAGTGATTGAATTCTATCCAGGAAAATAAGGCACAAAATGAAGAATTTAATTTACACCTTTCCATGCTGTTGGAATATTATACACATAGCACATATCAGATAATTATAAAACATCAATCTGACAGTAAAGATGAAAGTTTATCAGAAAAATCAAGGAACCTTGGTTACTACAACTGAACAAGAACTTTGGTTTCAAGCAAATTTGAGGGAATAAATGAAATATTCATGTCTTTATTGTTGCATTGTTTTTTTTTCTGTGTATCTGTCAAAATTCATTGATTACCATAATCTAAACTTGTGATACTCATGACATATAATTATACTTGATAAAATTTATTTATATAACATTGCTTTTTATTACAAAAGTAAGATATAGTAATAGTAAATAATGACAAACTCCAGGGGATTATTGTGAGGTGTTTATCATATTCCCAGTCATCTCCTTTGGTTGAAATTTACTTATAAAGAGAGTGTACTTTCAAATATTAAGGCATTTGTAAATAGCGCTAAGATAGTTAAACAGCATCAGTGCTTACTAGCTTTTAGAATAGATTGTTTATATGAGATATTTCATTTTTAGGTATAAAATGACCCCCCAAACTTTCTTATGTTCAGAGGTGACACTTTCAGAAGGTGATTGGAAAATGGAGATATCATACTCATTATTGGATAACTCCACTGGTGAGATAATAATTGCACACACTTTCAGGAGATATGGCCTCCTTGGAGGAGTGAGATCACTCAAGAAATGTCTTGGAAAGCACTCCCTTCATTCTTTATGTTACTTTCTGATTACCATGAGTTAAACAGCTTTCCTCTAGTAGGACTTTCTACTATGACATTTGTCACTTGGAGATAGCTGATTATGGACTGAGTCATCTAAAAATAGAAGCTAAATTCCATTATATTGTGAGTGTGAGGTATTTTGTTCATTAGTAGAGGAGCTGGCCAATGCAGAAAATTGAAATTAGAGCAGCAAGATTGTTGATGTGTGGTTTATTACCCTTTGTGAACCACTGAACCACTGAACTGTGTGGTCCATTAGCCTTTGTGAACAGTTTATAGGAAGAGTGTGGAGAGGTTTAGAGATATGGGCTGAATAAACTGTAGAATACTACAAAAAAGATTAGATGGGCACTTCTGATCAAAGCTCAAAAAACTTCCAAGCTTCCAGGAAGACAGAAGTAAAGACTGGGCTCATCAAATTTTAAATCGGAAGGATTGTGTTGAAATTTGTCTTGTATCAGTTCATGTTAAATTCTGACAAATAGCTTGTCTCCATTTCACCATTGTCCAATGACTGCCTATGCAGTTCAATTTAAACGTTGCAGTATCCCACTGGTGTGTTTCTCAGTGAAAGCCCCTGGAGTCAGTCATAGTCACTGTGAAGCTGGATGTTGGATCTGTCTCTCTTATGCTGAAGCTAGACTTCAGGGTAAAAGTCAGGGCAAAAGTGTTTGTGACCCTTCCTTCGGTGTGGAGGTTTCTCTAAAATCTCTCTCTCTCTCTCTCTTTCTTTCTCTCTCTCTCTCTTTCTCTTTCTCTATCTCTGTCTCTCTCTGTTTCTCTGTCTCTGTTCCTTTGTCTCTGTCTCTCTTTCTCTCTGTCTCTCTCTTTCCCTGTTTCTCTGTTTCTCTCTCTCTGCTCTAATTAAAACAAACAAACAAAAAACAAAACAAAACAAATAAACAAAAAAACTGAGATTCCTTCTCACTCCACAAAGAATGGCTGCTACCTCAGAATTAGCCAGCAATAAATGCTGGTGAGGCTGCAGAGAAAAAGGAACTAACTTCAGATCTTTACTGGGTCCCTATTCAACAAATGATTCTGGAATAACTGGGTTTGCACATGCTGAAGATTAAGCCCAGGCCCATATCTATTATTATATACCAAACTAAAATTGAAATTTATCAAAGACCTAAATATTAAAACAGAAACACTAAATCTGTTAAAGGATAGACAAGGTAGAACTTTTGAAGATATTGATGTAAGCAAAAACTTTATGAGTGAAATCTGACCAAATAGGAAATGTTACACAGAATCAACAACTGGGATCGCTGGCTTTTGTACAGCAAAAGAACTACCAACTGAGTGAAGAGACAACTCACATAGTGGGAAAATGTCTCTGCCAGCTGTTCCTTAAAGGGCTAACATCTAAAACATATAAAGAACTGAAAAAAATCACCCCATTCCAAGTAAAAGACTCAGTTCAAAAATGGGCATCTGAAGTGATCAGACATTTCTCAAATGTGGAGGTGTAAATTATAAATAAATATATGAAAGAAAATATTCAACATCACTGGTCATTTGAAAGATACAAATTAAAATAATGTTGAATTTTCATCTCACTTTAAGAATGGCTCTTTCAAGAAATCAAACAACAGCAAGTGCTGGCTGGGCTTTGGGGGAGTAGGAAATCTTTTCTGTTGTTTTCAGGAATGTGGACTGGTGAAATCACTGTGGAAATCTGTGTGGACATTTCTCAAAAACCTAAAACCAGCTACTCTCATTCTTGGTATATTATGAAAGAATTAAAAGCACCATACTGCAGAAATACATGCACACCCAAGTTTGTGGTAGTACAACTTGTAATAGTTAAGTCTTAGAAGCAGCCCAAATACCTATCAGTGGAAGGATAAAGATGTGGTTCTTTTATACAATGGAATATTACTCTCCTATAAAGAAGGATTAACTAAAGATGTTTCTAGATAAATGGATGAACCTTGAGATCCTACTCATAAGTGAAATAAATTTGGCACATATGTTTAAATATCATATTATTTCTGTGGTATGGGAAACTGGAATGGTAAATGTATAATGGTCGAGATCAAAATGTATAATGGATATAGAGAAGTGTAAAGAAAATATCCAAATGGGAAGAGGAAGAAGGGAAGGGGGACAGGAAAAAGGATCCAAGGACAAAGAGAAAAGAGAAGAGAAAGAAAAATGGAAACAATGCTTTTGTAAATAAGAAAGGGAAGACAAGTTGAAAGGAAGGGAGGATATCAGGAAAAATAAGAATCATGATGTAGTTTGTACAGGTCTAAATCCCCTCCGATGAATATGAACATTATGTATATGTAAAATACACCGTTAAATTTAATTTTAAAAACTAAAGATTACAGACTAAGTAATATGTCAGATAAAATTTCAAGGAAGCCAATTTTCAGTATATAATGTAGGTACTTCTGGCTCCTTTTAACCATATTTATAATGAGAATTCAATTGAAAAAGCATACCCTGATGATGTGAAAAAATTTAAGTTTGACCAGAAAGGAAGGGCATGTAAAGTTTGGACCACAGAGGTATGATTGCTGAACAGATTGAAATGTTTAAAGTTAAATTATATAATTTACATCAAAGCAATAAGAACATAACAGATGAAGATCATTTGGAACACATTACCTTGAGAGCCCAAAGGTTCCCTTCTCACTCAGATCCACTTAGCAAAGTGTTTCCCCAAGAACAGCCACCCACACTGAACTTCAGCCAGCTACAGAGGCCTGACCACTGCTCAGGTTGGGGGAAAGCCATGGTGTCTCACATGGTGCTGGTTTAATGCAGAATGCATGATCTATAAATCCATGGATGGTTGCAACCAGATTTCACAATAAGACCAGGGTGTGACCATGTGGTTGTTCCCATTAGGAGAGCCTGAGAGAGTCCTGCATTAAACTGAGGGAATGAAGACAAAGCTGTATTGGAGAAACTAGGAATTTGGACATACCAAGAACATGAAACATCTGTCATAGATAGTCATAAGCAGTTAGTGCTGCCAGTCTAAAACAGAATATATGGGCTGCAAATGGCAAATCCATAGGAGGAACTGCCCAGGCCTTTTGGAATTGTGGGCACTCTGACATAGTTAATGTTTGTCCTGCTGACTTATTTTCTCTCTGGTCTTCTTTTTTATGTCATCTCTCCCCTTTTGAGAATGATAGTGCTTTTCTGTGCTGTTCTATGTTAGAAGTGGTGTGGCAGATCAATGGTATTGATTGAAATGATCAATCATAGATAGGAGAGTTGGGTAAAATAACAAATTCAGTCCCAGGTAATGGTCAGCTTACAGAAACAGGTCCTTACAGACTGTCTCCATTTCACAGAAGAGCAAGGTGGTTATAATGTTCAGAAAGGGAGAAATTACAGAGCTAGGGTGCTTTGGGTGTTTCACAGGTTCAGACACATTTCTCAAATTTAGGCATATTTACACATTCCATAGGCTCAGATGTGTTCCATGGGGTCAACAAGTTCTATATATTAGCCAGTTGAGATCAATTATAGTTAGCAGAAAGTAGAAATTACACAGACTTTTTGTTTTTGTTTTTGTTTTTGTTTTTTTTTTTTGAGACAGTGTATTGCATTGTAGTTCAGGCTGTCCCTGAGTTCACTGTGGAGCCCTGGAGAGCTTCAAACCCACAGCAATCCTTCTACCTCTCCACCTGAGTTCTGGGATTACAGACATGAGTTTCCATACACAGCACTGTTGTGTGTGGTTATAGGGGATCAAACCTGGGGCCCTTGAGCTTGTGAGGCAGGCTCAAGAACCACTGAGCTAAATCCCTGGCCTACACAGACTATTTTTAAGTATATAGATCAACCTGGATCATGGACTATGGGGTCATTTTGGTTGTGTTTTTACCTGGGTATCAAGGTTGAGATGTCTAAACAAACCTTGGGGTTGATTCTAATTCTCCTCAGAACAAGAAGACACCATACAAAATTAGGAAAACTTTACATAATTTATAAACAGCACTTTGTTGCCAGTTAACACTACCACACAATTCATGATATTTTAAGCCATAATGAAGTTTATGACAGTATAGTAACTTTTCCATTTTAAGATATATTTAGTAACTATTATCCAACTCAGATGTATATTTCTTTCTTTCTTTCTTTCTTTTTTTTTTTTTTTTCTTTTTACAGGTGCTCACGGCTAAGAATTTGTTTTGTTTCATCTCAGAAGACTTTGGACTTGGAGTTTTGAACAATCTTGAAATAATTGAGACTCTGGTACCTCTTCAAATGGACTAAATATTTTTCCTAGTGAATTAGACATGACCTTTTGGGTCAACAGAATGGAACATTATTGTTTAGGTTTAAAATGTCCATCAACAGACTCATGTGTGCAGACCTGAAGCCTTCAGAAAAGAATCAGATTACAGGAGCTTAAATGTGATCAGTGGATTACTTCATAGATAACTTCATAGCTGAATGTACTGATAGGAGGCACAACAAATTTGGAGGAGGTGGGTTGTAATGGAGCAGCCCTTGGTTGGGTATATCTCTCTTTGGACTTTCCTGCTCTCACTGCTTCCTGATTTCCATGGGCAAATTTTTTCACCAAGACTTTCTGCCATTCCATTTTTTCTTTGGAGAAGAAACCATGCAACCATAAATTAATCATCTGAAATTTAGAGCCAAATTAAACCTATTTCACATTGAGTGTCAAGATCATTTCCATGTCAGGGAATGCAGATGACATGTTCAGATTTACAATTTACTTACTTGGATTTACAGATGTCTGCCCTACCCTGTGGAATCAACTACTGCAGTGATTGAGGACATCTGCCCCGCCCTGCAGGATCTTAAACTACAGGGATTACTGCACTAGAATTATTGGCCTAAGACTTACTGGGATTTACTGAGATTTAAGAGTATCTACCCCGATCTATGTAATCTGGATTATTGTGGGACCACTCTGTTTTATGTATGCTAAAATTATAGGCTGAAGGCTTGGTACCAAATAAAGATGGGATGAGTTCAGGTTATGGCTGTTCTGCTCCCCCTTTGGCTACTTCAATATTTTTATTCTGTTGCTGCTATTCAGAGTAGCAAGAGTCCGGCCCAGGCTCAACTTTTTCTCAAGGTTCTGATTTTGTTGTTTGTTAATCTTTTTGTTGTGAGGCTCACAGGGGACTGGAGTTTGTCACTAAGGTTTTGGCTTTGTCCTCTTCCTTGTCTCCCACATATCCATGATGAGAAAGTGGTTAATATAAGCAGCTCCTAATCTGAATTATTTTCCTTAAATAATGCATCACCATATGTCACATTATATATTATTTGTTAAATAAGTATGTCCTCCATTTAAAATTTTTTTTTTTTTTGTATTTTACTTTGAATAAGGACCTTTAAGTTCTTGTTCCACTCTTGAACCTGATGCTCTTGGCAAGAAGTAGACATCATATATATATATATATATATATATATATATATATATATATATATATACAGACATATATGAACATATCTACATCTATCTTTATCTATCTATATATATATATAACATCTATCTATCTATCTGTTTAATTACATCCTGGTAAGTGATTAAACATGTTCTAAACATGGACAAAGTTATAATGATAGTGAGTTCAGTATTCTCTCTCATTAGCTCTGAATAGTCAGATTTCATCTAGCATCAAAATAATTCAGTTCCCATTTTATAAGTTCCAAGGAGAAATAGTTCATAAGTGTTTATAGGGAAAAACAGTAGAAAAATAAATGAGAACTGCAATATTTAATAAAGAAGGTTAAAATATAATTAACAATCATACAACTCACTATTCCATCAGGTAATATTTCCATATCCTGTGTTAACTGTAAACCAGCAATGCCATTAACCTGAACCTAAAATGTCATCTTACACCAAGGCTTGAATTCCATAGGAATGACATTTTCATTTATCCCTTTGGGTAAGCCATTTATTCTAGAAATATATTTTTTGAAATAGCAGACATGGTAGCCAAATGTGAGTATTCTAGGTTAAGTCTCAGGTAGATGAGTATTGACATAAATATTGACCTTAGGGGACACAAAGCAGAGTTAGAGTGTGTCATTCAAATAAACCTCTCTCTTTCTTTCCCCACAGATGTAACCAGCTGCAGACTTGATTAAAATATTGCAGGGTTGAATGAATATAACATTTATCAGGAGGATGGCAGCAGTTATTGAGACTGTGTAAGACAGTAAGGATCTCTATCCACATCTCCTTGGCTTTCCTTTATTGTGCTCGGCCACATAGGTTACCCTGCTGCTTGCTTTGCTACTAGCAATTTACACCTACAACCTTTGGGATGGCTTTTGGCTCCTAAAGCTACCTGGTCAACATGAAGTACCGGAATGTTTTATATAAACTGCAATCACATTCTGCAGCAAATGATTGGTGCCTTGGTTTGGAAATATATATATAATCATATATATATATATATATATATATATATATATATATATATATATCTTTAGACTAAAGGCAGTTTCTCAGAAATTATTTACTGTACTTTGCTTTCCAGAAAAGTTGGTCTTAAAATGAATCTCAGTTTATTTACTTCCTTCACTTTCTTACTCTGTCTCTCGATCTCTTACCAACTATATTTGAACAGATTTTTAAGTATGTTACTACTATCTGAATTTTGGTAAGGAAATATAATATAAATCTCACTATTATGTTTTAGTCTTATTTAATATTTTGAAATTAAAACTCAATGTAAGGTAATGAATTAGTCCGGTAAGTAAATATTACTATTTTCATAAGAGTATCACAGAAAAGTGATAATTTTTACCTACTTTATCAGTGTTGTTCATTTTGAGGGTGTTCTAGATGTCATGACCCATATTTATCCTAAGTGGTAAAGAGCATAAATCATAAAACAAAAGAAGATTTTTTTTAATATTTCAATTTATTGATGACAATGATTCTGTTCACTAATTTTTACACATCGAAAGAAAAATCATCATTCTTAGGAAATGTAGTAAAAAATAACACAATAGGTAAATCATTGAGATATAATATTAACAAGCAAAGCATTGTATTCTCTCATTATTTTTCTGGGATGTTTGATTGTGAAACTATCAGGCTCATGCACACAAAACTTGTCAACATGTACTCACAAAAATAACTAATAAAAACAAGTAGCTATAAAAATACATAAAGTTTAAACAGAAAACTTTATTACATTTTAATTTATCAGTAATACAAAACTTGATGTTTAGTGCATCATTTTCTTCTACTTATTGAAATTTCAAAATATTGTAGGGAATATTTCTCATAATTATTAATATTTCAAAATAATTTTTTTCTATTTTTATTTTCAAATTCTTAATCTGCTGCACAGATTTCCTCATCTTATATCTTTAATGATTATCAAAGAAGTTCTCACAATTGTTCTGAGTGTCCTATTTTCCTATCCATGAATTAATCATTTTTCTTTATATTGAAAACTGTAAGTCTTCTTTGAAAGAGAAGAATTTTCTCTGAAATTAGAAAGTTTTCCTTAAAATTCAAACTCTGTCTACAGAACAGAAAATGATGAAATTACCAGATTACTGTAGGACTCAGTCACACTTTTTGGTATTTTCCAATTGAGGGGTACTATAGAGATATTTCTACAAAGTGTTATACTGCCTGAAATAGTAACTAAAGTTCTCTCTTAATTTTTTTATTAATTAAAAAAAACACATTCCTCCCCCTTCACCCTATTTTACTTTGAGTATTTTCTATTTCACAATATATAACATACAATTCTAAGGGGGGAAATAATGAGATTATAACAAAAAAGAAAGGAAACAAATTTTATGTGTATAGGGAGGTGGTAGGGTGGGTAGGGCTATGGGAAAAAATGAGAATTAAGTTGTGTCTTATACTGGTACAAATCCCCATTATGGAGTGCAATCATGATGCATATATGTAATGTACCAATAAATATTTCAATTAAAAAAAAAGAAAAGAAAACATGTATGGGAAAAAATGAGAATTAACTTGTGTCTTATACTGGTACAAATCCCCATTATGGAGTGCAATCATGATGCATATATGCAATGTACCAATAAAGATAAAAAAATGTTCCTGGAAAATTCTAAAAATAAATACAAGATTTAATACATTTTTATGAAAAGAATGAATGAGTAGATAACTCATATTTAAATTAAAATATATAAATTTCTTTTTAATTATTAATTATGCTAAATGCTACTTCTAGTGAAGTATGATGTCAGATTTTTAGTTGGTTTTAGACATAGAGAGAACACTGATAATTTAGGCCAGACAAACACTAACCATAAAATTAGTCTAATATAATAATCAAAAAGGTGAAAACTGGGTTATTGTAAGGTTACTACTCTTGAGGAAATGTATTTTAACTAGTATGAAATACATCTATATCTAAAAATAAAGTGATTGGGCCAATTTCAAAAGCATATCCCAATATTCAATCCACTCAAAGTGTGACAATTGTATTGGCTTCACAGTGGCTTTGATAGATGTATCTGCTAAATTACTGCTGATATTCTTAGGGGTCGTTGGAACCTCAATAGTAACGAGTATAATTCAATCATTTTAAAAAGAAATATTTTCTAAAAATAAGCAGTTAAATATAACAAATGAATTTATAGAATAATTATATTCCAAATACTAAATAATCATTTTGGCTGGAAAATGATTAAATTTGATATATATTTATATCTTTTAAATATTGTAAAATCTTCTATAATATTTTTTCAGGAGCTACACCAAAGACTACTTTTGGCAAATATTATATGTCTTATAAAATATAATGCATTTTAATTTGTACATACACACAAATTAATTAGCCCAAGTTATAAAATGGATGAACAAATATAATGCTGTGGTTAACATGAAAAAAAAGTAAAGCTATCAAGTACAAAAAAACATAATTTTTCAACATGTTGCCATTGTTAACAAGGTTAACAAGGTTAATGTTGAGACTTAAAGAATCTGGGAAATAATACATCTAAACTTGAAATACACTTTTACACTTTGTGAACTTCTCTCTAAATAAGCACTGACCTTTTTTCTCTATTTCCCACTCTCCCATATTAGAGTGTGAAGTGGTTAGAAAAGAAATGACAATACCAATTCACAGCCCAGAACCCCAACCGGGATCAGCTGGTGAAGATATTTCAGATCAGATAAAGGAATAACCTGCACCTGTGGGATTTTCAGTTGCAACAGTGGGAGGATTCCTCATTTCTGAAATCTGTAATATCCAAAGTAATTGTCTCATTATAGTCAGATACAAAGTATGCATTTAGCAATAAAGCATATTGCAGGATTACAGTTTTATCTTTTCTTAGAGTTACCTACCTATTTACCTCTTCCATGTATCCTTTTGTTTCAAGTAACAAAATGTACTAAGCGTGACTATATTCCCCCGAAATAATATTACTCTTCTAAAAAATTGAGTTGTATATGTTTAGTAATACAGATTTTGATTTTGTTTCCTCATTTTAGAATCTGGAACTTTTCCTACTTTCGGCAACATTTATACAAAGAGAGAAAGAGAGAGAGAGAAAGAGAGAGAGAGAGAGAATCCACTTATGTTATTTCCCAAATTCTAATTATGTGTTACTTCTTAGTTAGAAAATGATGTGGTAATTTCTGAAAAATTATTTCATAGTATTCAATAGACTGGATTAGAGTACTAGTGCAAAAATTAATACTGGCTGCCAAGTTTTCTGTCATCTACCTGAATTCTCATAAGATATTTTTTTTTCTGAGATATTTACTGACTTGAATTTTTCCTGTTGCTCAAATATTTTTGAGTATTGTTTCCAGTGTTAGGAAAGAGATATTGTTGCTACTATTTTATTTTTGTTTTGTTTTATCTCTTTCAACTTCCCCCTGCATGTCTTTATAAAATAAAACAAACAAAAGAAAGTAATATGGCAACAAAGGAAAACAACAGAGAAAGCAATAAAGAAAACTCTTATAGGTTTTTAAATCAGTCAACATTCTTCATAACTGCAAAGTGGATGGGCTCTGCCAATCACATTCACATTTCAAGGGCCACATTTTCACAGTGGTTTGAAGTGAATAAATTAATTGATCCAAGTCATTCTTTACTAATTCTCCCCTCTAAGTGGGGATCAAGAAGTGAAGTGAAATAAACTGATCACAAAATATAATTTCCATATAATCTAACTCAAATGTGGAATATAAAAAGTTGATGTGATGTAAACAGAGTATAATAACGGTAAGAAGAGACTAGGAAGGGCCAGTGGCTAACAGGAAATGTCGATCAGTGTGTGCTGAGTCATTGTTAGCAGGAAGTCTGCAGCACTGCTCTGTAGGATAACTACAGGTAACAATAATGTAGTGTGTATTTGAAAAGGCTAGAAGAAAGGAATTAAAAAATTTACACCATAAAGAAATGATAAATGTTTGTAGAAATATACATAACTTGATTTAAAGGTTACAATTCTACACATCTCAAGCCATTACATAATACCTATAATATGTACAGTTTTCATGTGTTTAAATATCCTTTAAAATGAACTTTTAACTGCTGTCCTAAAAAGCAAGCAGTCTGCTGCAAGAAAGGGAGGTACTCTCTGAGAATGTGTGATATGAGAATCTGCCCTGTGGCTAGCTGCGGTGAGTTAGCAGAACTCTACAGAAGGAAAAATGGAAGCAACAATGAGAAACAATGGGAAAAAATATGCAAACAAAACCAGGAGAGAATATGACTACTTAGTTCTTTGTCAACATTTATTTCTATTTCTCCTTGAGACCTATACCCCTGCCTTCAAGTTTCAAAGATATTTCTCACACATAAAATATGTCTTTTATTTATAGCCTGAGCTATGTTTTAGATACATTTCAAATCCTTTTTTATAATGTCTTTCTGTCGCGATGAAGAGATAGATAATGCCTAGACTGATTCTTAACTCCAAATTTTATTAAATTGCTGATGTTGAAAATGATCTAACTATTGATGTTTGGTTTCCTTAAATACATCAGAAATGTTATAATGCCGATTGGATAGGGCGGGGTAAATTCGACATTTTTGTAAATTACCTCATTCAGTACATAATATGGTGTGTTTGCTTTCTCTTAAATATTACCTACATTCACTAAGCTCTTATGACCCACATTCAATTGCAATTTGTTCATTATATTACTATGAACTCAGCTTTCCCCTTGCAGGGGGAATATGCACAACACCTGCACCCTGAAGGAGAGGTTTATTCAGCTCATAGATACAGAGATTTCAGCCCATGAACAGCTGACTCTAAGGAAAAAGCATCATGGACGAAGTATGTGGTAAAGCTTCCAGCAAAGCTTCCAGTCCATTCCTGGTAGTTGGGAAGCAGAACAAAGGACCAGCAACGGAGAGAAAGGAGTTGGGGGCCTCATATGCATCCTAAGCCACACCTCCTCGACTCATACAGAAACACCCAGGAGAGCGCTTCACTAATCTCCTGGTGGATTCCAAGCCCACTCATTTGACAGTGAAGTTTAACTGTCACGGGCATTTTGTATTTGGGTGGAGTTTTTTTGTTATCGTGATGAGAAGAGAATGATCTGTGCTTTGACATTTTTAATATCTAAAATATGTAGCTGACAGCTCCGACAATGTTTTGGATAATATTTGTGTCATTACTGTGAATAATTTCTCTTTTAGTTCTTTTAGCCTGAGCTATGTTTTAGATGTATGCAAATCCTTTTTTATAATGTCTTTCCGTCGAGATGAAGAGATAGATGATGCCTGGACTGATCCTTAATTCACCTTCTTGGAAGTCCTGGGTATTTTCCTTGTTATTTCTTCCTATTTACTCTAGTTGAATGAATTGAGCTTCTGCAAAAACATCTTATTTTTCTCTTTCACGTTGATTTTAACTTTCTTTTCATGTAACTTATTTGTGTATTCATCTTGTAAGATAGCTGCAAATAAGCAAGGCAAAAATTCATAGTCTAAAATGAAAAACATGAATTTATCATCATCCTTGGAGATTCTGATACTTCTACCAATTAATACATGCAAAAATGGGGCACACACTCAGTACACTTATAGGAGTGTTAACATTACCTGGTTTGGTAAATTTATTCATATATATCAAATAATCCATGTTATACTCCTCAAACATGAATGATATTAGGTGTTCTCTCGTCAAAAAAGACTAAATACTGGCCATGAATTTCATTACGCTTAGAATATTTCCACACACAATCTGTATTATTTGATTGCAGGACATTATAGTAGGAATCATGCAAAAGAAAACTTGGAAAGTCCTCAACTATTTTGGATTTAATTAAGATACTGTGAAATAGAAAATATTTAAAAGGGAAGAGAGGGTAGGGATAAAAAACGAGGGAAAATTGAATGTGGTAATAATAAAGAAAAAAGGAAACATTATGTATATACAGGGTGGGGGAATGCAAGGTTGGAGGAAAGGGAAAATATGAGAATCAAGTTGTGTCATATTCTGGTACAAATCTTCAATGTTAAATGCGATGATGACGTATATTCATAATGTACCAATAAAGATTTCATATATATTAATATATAAATAATATATAATATAATATAAATATATAAAATATATTTTCAGTAATCATAAGAAAATACCACAGAATGAGTGGCTTCAACAATAGCAATGCATTTTCTCACAGGTATGAAGGCTGACTATAAAAGACAAAGGTGCAGTGCAGTTGGCTCTGGTGAGACTTGTCCCCTGGTTGGCAGAGGCTCTTTCCCTATATTCCTGGGGGCCTTTCCTCCATGGTGAGCACTCTTGGAGTGTCTTCCTCACATAAGGACATCAGTCTTATTGGCTGAGGGTCTCACCCTTATGCCCCATTTAACCTTAATTACTCCTGTAAAAGGTTTAAATTTATCTCACTGAGAGTTTCCGCTTCGAAATACAAATTACAGTGGTACAGAACTCAATACATGCTAACGTTTTTATTTTAATTGTTGAACATTTTGACAGCATACATGAATAGGTTAAAAGTTCTTTCTTTTTTCTTTCATGTGAGTCACTCCTTGCTTGATTTATTTTGACAGAACTCAATATGAACTCTGGGTGGTACTTTCTTGTTTTTTTGACATCAAAATAACTTTTAATTGGAGATTGCATGTTTAATGTGGGGAATCTGTATTATTTTTGTTCTAAGAAATTGTTAACTGGTAATTCATGAATTTGTTTGTGTTTTTAACTATTGAAAGATGCTATATATTTTTTTTCTTAAGTAAGTGTAAATGCAGGAAGAATAGAGGGATATGTATTAAATGACATTTTGTGGTCACTATTGAATTATTCATGTTATGAAGGTCCTTATTCACTTTTGTAAGGGCTTTAAAAATATACCAATTTATATGAGCTCTAGGGATCATTTGCTTATGGCTAAAGTTGTTTAATACTTTCCAAATTCGAAGAGTTTCTGCCTTTAGAAATGTATATTCTGCAAAAATTAAATATAATGCTGATGCAGATCTGTGAGGATTTATTTTTTCTTTCTCTTTAGAGGCTTTTTCTCTTTCTGCAGTTTCAAGTTGCTTGGCCATCTCAAAATTTGATCACGTGACTTCAATTTATAAAATGCCATAGGACCTTTTCATTGTGTCTTGGAGGATCCTGCAGAGGATATGGTGGTATTTATAGACTTCACCTTGTTATGTTCCTCTCTCATACAGCTCACAAATCTCCACTGACTGTTCCCAATATCTGAAAACAATTGTGTTCTATAATTTATCGTGTTTTATGGTTGGTTATTGTTCGATAGTGATCCAGATCCATGTCTTTCCTCAGTAATCTGGAACAAAAGTCTCAAAAAATTAAATTAAAATGTAAACAATATAAAATTCTAAAAAGGGAGAAGATTATATAATCTGAATAAAATAGAAAAAGTAAAAAAGCCTTTAAGAGTTCACTATTAGTCTATAAATTCCAAAATTGAACTAGATAACATTTAAATAAGTATTGTGGATATTCATAATGTGAACCACTTTTAATTTGATCCTTTGTGGACTGTACAACTGTCTTCAACTGATTTGTCTTTGTTTGAAAATTCACTTTGAAATTTTTTTTTCCTGTCAATCCATCAATCCCTTTGATATATCCAATTTTGATTAAATCTATTATTCACTTTGAGAATCCTGGTAATGTTCATTCTCTTTGAATCTCAGTCTCATTTCAATCACCTTTTAAAACCTAGCTTCAAATTTATATTTTAAAAATGGTAGAATAAAGTATCGAGCAATAGTGTTTTAATTATATTTTCTGTTTAAAGATGACTTATGAAATATATAATTATAATTTGCTAACAAAATTTGAAGCTATGTTATTGAAATTGAAACATTTCACATTTACATCATATTTATAAGTTTCTGTTTTTACTAAAGATGTGATTAAGTAAAATATCATACCACATATCTTTTTAACTATTAGAACTTTTCACATAGGTTAATTCTTTAGTAAATATCTCAAAACTAACAGTCTTTTATTCTGATCATTTTTCCTTACAATTGAGTTTTTAAACACCAATAATAATTTGTACACATTTTAATTTTTGTTTTTGTCAGCCATTCTCCATAGAGTATATCAGCTAATATTCTAGCATTATTTTAATAATGTTTTTCAAAATATATTGCTTTTAAATATTGATGCAGGCATATAATGTTTGCATATACATAAACTTTAGATTCAGCCTGGTTAACTTTCTCATGTTAACATTTTTATATAGAAAATAAATTATTTTCAAGTTGCTTTTAAATGCCTTCTGTTCTTAATGTTAATATTAATGCCACCATGACTGAACTGTAGCCATTTTACACTGCTAAGTAAGATTAAAATTGTGTGTGAATAGATATTTTAGATTATATTCTGGAGAATAATAATATTTTCATTAACTCTTTGAAGCAGAAACTTTCAAAATTAAACATTTGTTTACTTTACTGCTACAAATTGAACCCAATGCCTTCTACCTGGTAATTATGTGTTTTGTTACAGAGAAACATGTCCTCAACCTCCAAAGTAAATGTTTTAGAAAACATTTCATGCCAATAAGAAATGAGTGATAATTATATAAATGCTACAGGTAAGTGTACCATTCTCCATTTTTGTTTTGTTGATATCTCACCTTTAAATTCACTATTACTTGAGGTGTTGACTACAGAGAATCCTGTCAAATTTTTGAGAAATAGAAATTTGCCTTAGAGATTATCTTATATGATTGAGACGAGAAAGATGGAAATATGCTTAATATATGAGAAAACCAATGTCAACTACAATCATACCAACAGCCACTCTTCTCTGGTCTGTTTCCTGTAGTAGTCAGCTTTCTCTTTGTTGGATACAATACCCTCCTTAAAAGGATGAAAAGTTTATTTTGCTCAGAGTTCAGAGTATTCAGTCCATGGCCACAACAACCAGGCAAGAACATGATGGCTGAAGTTCCATGGTGGAGAAAATTTGCTTGCCTCATGGAGAACAAGAAGCAGGAAGGGAGAGTATTAGTGAAAAATAATTAAGGGACCACATTGTACATAAGGCTAAAACAGTTATTCAGCAAGACACACCTAGGATCATACTGTGCTATTATGCTAGGCATTCCTTAATCCAAGGAAGGTGGTAAATTAGGACAAACAGTTACAGACATCCATTTTTTGGACGTTAGAGAAGGAAATATTGATAATGTTATATATCAGTCAATAGACAGAAGATGTACATGAAGGTAAAGAAAGAAGCTTTCATAGAAATGGAATCTCCTCTATGAATTCCTAAACTGTCCTTTTCAAACTGCCAGTACAGTGGTTTAAGATCCCTGGAGGAATGAAAGGAATTAGCAAGGGTGAGTTTAGAGAATTAGTAAATATTTGATGATTGAGTAGTGCTAATGCTACTAGAGGAATTGAGATTTCACTTCTGTGTGACAGGGAATCTCTGAATGATTTAGTTTTGCCAAGAACTAGTGACAAAATGGAGGAATGAAACAATGAAAGAAGAAATCATACATTTCTCTTACATTTTACTTACCCAGAAAATAACTCTTGTTTTAAAATAAATAAAATTTAATCAAAATGTCAGGCATATGTTTATTTTCAAATATAAAGCTGAAATTATTTCAAAGTTATTTCCTCTAAATTTCAAATTTGCCCACTGTTAACTGTCTTATTGTTAGAGAAAATAATAAACAAGAATTATACTTCATCACCTAGTTTTTGTTCTATAAATGCCATATGCTATCTAGAAGTGTAAAGTTTTACATTTTCAACAAATTTTCAACTTTCTATGAGTTTCAGAACTGGACATTTTATAACCAGCAAAACCTTAAATATTTTCTTTATAGCAGGAAGTTTTTAATGTTTCTTGAAGTTAGTGTCACATTCACTTAAAAAAAAATGTTCTTACAAGCATGACGCTGTAATATAATCCTGAATGCTTTCCAGCATTTATTTCCTGTTTTCTTAGAAAACCATGCTTTCAAAAATTACTTAAAAATCAAAAAGAAAGAAAACAATTTTAAGAAAATTTGCAATATGCACCACAATGAGTCAAAATCCATAGTGAGCTATTTGTTTTTTCAGTGGAAATACAGTGTTTCTCTTTTCAGTTGTCCAAGTTTTCAGGTCCTAAAATGTCTACTGCTCAGGATGTTTAGTTGTCAGCAGCTATTAAGGTGCTGCTTTGGAATTACAGAAAGGAGCATGGTCATTGTCACCTTCTAAACATTTTTAAAATGTTCATTTTAAAAATATGTAGATAGACATGTATACATATTTGGAAGTTTATTGTTCATATTAAGAGTGTAACATCTTTGCTTAGGCTTTTCAGGTCCTATAGTATGATTTTTCTCTTCTTTCTAGGTGACTGATGATTTTTACTTGTTAAAAGAGAATGCCTTTCTTTCTAGAAACCTAGGACTGTAGATCACTAATCATGAGACTTCAAAATACCAAAATAATTTTCTGCTACAGATTAATTGATTAGTCCAATAAACGTATTCTATCAGGACATATTTCTGCATTGTTTTCAATAAGTTTAGCTATTGTGATGTGTATGTATTTTTAAAAATTTATAAATTTCTTTGTATTTAACTTACTTGAAAATACTGATGTGATTTATATTGCGTTATTTCAGATGACTAAAATACTATAAAAGCAAAAAATTTAGTTCTAAAATTCAGATTAGAGAAAGTTCATTATGAATTTTGACCTATTTCCCATGTTTTGTTTTGTCTTCTCATATAAAATCATGGCATTGTATAAGGAAATATTCTCCCTGTGGCTAAGTCACTGGAGTGGTTCTTAATATTCACAAATTACCTTAGAATGGGAGGGGAAGTGTTAATATCAAAAATAGCACACAGTGCTCGTTAGCAGAGTGTCACTTCTAAACAAATCTTCAGCACCTTTCAAAATGTGGTAATAATTTCAACACCAAATGGCTTAATGCAATAGATATATTTCATTTTAAAATATAAATATGTCTATTTACTCTGCTGAAAATACATACTGAACCATCCCCAGCCCCATAGTAACTTGATGGTGAGAGTTTTTTGGGAGTTTTGGTGAACAGACAATTTCCTTCTTTACTAATGAGACAGAAAAACTAGTTTCTATTGAACAAGACAAGAAAATGCAAGTACTGTATATAATTAAGGAAAATGATTTTCTAAATAGATGGAGTTCAGTGGTGACAAGCCTGTGCTTCACCGTACTGTTTGTTACCACTGAGAGCTCTAAAAGGGTTGCAGTCACTGGAGTAGGTTCTTATTATATTCATGATTTTGCAAGTGATATTAAATTTAGGCTATTTTGCAGTATTTCCTCTCACACCATTTAATGAATTTCATCTTATGGTCCCAACCAAACCACTTAATCAAAATCTATCAATAGAATTTAATTTATTCTCCTCTAGTTGCTGTTATAAGTTATTGTCTGCATGCTTTTTAAAATAAGTATTTGCAAGGAGTGAAATAAAGAATAAAGGAAATTACCACATAACATAATTATTCTTTAGAAGTAACAACTCTCAGCCAACCCACTCTGGTCTCCTCCATCTCTACATTATACTCTAATTTTCTCTTGCTATCTTTCTAAACTGTCACAAAAATAATTGCTTAAAAAGTAGTTTTCTATGGCTGTGTAGGTCATAAGCTTTGTTTAGTTCCTAGCAAGCTAAACTCAAGACATCAACAAGTCGCATTCATTGCTAAAAGTTCTAAGGCAAAGTTCAACTGCTTACTAAGAGTTGTTGTGGGAATGAGCCCCCCCCCCCAATTTCTTTGCTGGCTGGAACCCAGGAGCTACGCAGCTCCAGGAAGAAGTACACATTCCTTGACACATAATTCCTTTCTGTTTAATCAAAGGCAGTATCATAATGATGTCCTTCTCATAGAGGTCCTCTGAAGATCACGGCTGCTTTTGTCTTTCTTAATAGTTGAAGCAATATATTCACAGGCCTGGCACTTGTGGGAGAAGATTATGTGGGCCAAAACCTTGCCAACAATGCAATGTACATCTCTAGCTACACTCCTTTGCTGCTCCTGTTATAGATGCTCTGTACATTTTAAGAGAAGTACATATATAATACTACTTTTAATTATACTTATATTGTATTTCCCAATAAATCCATATTGAAAAGTACTTTATAATGCCTATTTTTCATGGCATAACTCCAAGCCAATCTTTTTCAGAAAACTTTTTGACTTCTAATTGGAATCAATGTCTCTATTTCTTGGAGCGATTACTGAAGAGTAAAATGGATAGGACAATTATGAATTGGAACTGAGATTTATTTAGTGCCTATGCTATGCCAGGTGCTTTAAACACATTTATTACACACACTTATCTAATGAAGTCAGGATTATAAATCTTATTTAATAGGTGAGAAACATGGCTCAGAAAAGATCATTCACATTCTTACTACTATGTGGTTATAGAGGATGGCTATAGCTGCTGATCTCTCATTGCTTCGACAACTTTGTGTCTTCCACTGCCTAAGCACACTCTGCTCTTCTGTTAAAACCCTGACCAGAGAGTATAAATTTTAATATTGCAGGAGTCGGTATCCCTTCCAATTAATATAACACACATTTCATATTTTATCGGATGCCTAGAACTGTCTTTGGAATTTTTGGATTGAAGTTTGATTAGCCACACGTTAGGGATTAACTGACTCTGTAGCAAGTCTTAGCCACCCCCTCCCCATTCAAGTGTCATTTCTCATGGGGATTTGTAGGGAGCACTTCACCTCTTCTCCCAGTCTGTGTCTGTGGGCTTTCATGCCTAGGTCTTCATTATGGTTTTAGATTGTGGCTCATATGTATTAGATTTAATATTAGATTGTGGCTAATATCTCTTTGGTGAAGAACTTCCTGTGAACTTCCTTGAATTTTTCAAAACATGTGTGTTGTCTTAGTCATGTGTTATCTTGTCACTGGGACACAGTATCCGATACTCCCAAATTAAATTAGGAAATACTTTAAATTAGATCGGATTTGTAGAAACTGTTCACCATACTTGGCTGGCTCCAAGCAGGGTAGCATAGCTGAAAGCTGAAAGGTACAGCAGAGAATTGCTCATGATATAGCAGATAAGAAAGAAAGATAAAGAAGTGGGAAATGTGGAGGGAGATATACCCTTCCTGGCCTTACCTCTAGTGACCCACCTCCTTGGATCAGGCTTCACATCCCACTGCCACATTTAGGAATAGACTATCATTGGATTGATCTACTGGTCACCAAACTTCCACAGTCTGATCACCTCCTAACAGCCCTATCTACGGCCCCATAAACTTGAGACATTTCTTAATAAATAGATGTAACTTGAGACCATACTCTTGAGTGAAATAAAGCAGACACTTGTGTTTAAGCATCTCATGGTTTTTCTGGTGTGAGAACCCAAAAGTATAAAGGACAAAATATACAATAGATATTTAGAGATGGAAAGAAAAATGCCTAAATGAAAGGAGGAACAAGGAGTGAAGGAGGAAAGAGAGAAGGGTGGAGAAAAAAAAAAGAGAAGGAAAAATGGAAACAAAGTTTTTTTTTTAAATGATGCAAATGTTCAAATGCTGTACATTGTATGCTGTCATTATGTATATTTAAAATGTTTCCATAAATTAAAAATATGAGGAAAAACTATTCAATGTTGTAATATTTGGAAAATATTCTCATCCTCTTTAAGTCAAGGGATGGCCAAAGTAGAGCAATATTTTACAAGACGGAAAAAAATTGGTTTATAAAATAAAAGAACCAGACCCTCTAGTGTAAGTACAATACTTCTAGTATTGATAGTAATTTTGTAAAAATGGGTTTTTTTTTCATGCCTGTCTTTGTGTCTGTGTATCAGTTCCTGTGAGAGTACATACAAATATTTCCTCACTAAAAGGAGAAAATTGAAGTTACTTTTGTTGATGTGTTATTCTTATTGTGTGTGCTAGTTCCTAGGTCCATGCTTTTCTCATAAAATTGAAAAGACAAGCATAGAAAACTATCTTTTAATAGCTTATATGCTAAACCTGCTAGGAAAAAACAATTGAGGGCTTTATGGTTTTACTAAATGATTTTAGGATTTATAACTTATTTAATTATTTGACTTTTATCTAATTATTTTAATTGCAATCCTTTTCTTTTATTTATTATATTTTGTTAATAATTAAACTGCCATTGCATTACAAGTTGTTATATTCTGGACAAATAAATGAATCTCAGTAGAAATTTTGTTTGAAAAGGGACCTTACCTATCAAATTTAGAGTGGATTTTTGTCAATATAAAAGTAACAATTACCATAAAATATATAAGTTTTAGAAGAACTGTTGAATTTCATAATACCTGGATATATTTATTAGCCCTCAAAGTTAAAGAAAAGAAAGGATTATCTAAAGGTTGCTGTTTGTTCATTTTTATTTATAGCATGTTCTTAGTGGAGAACTCTGGCTGAGCATTTAAAAATCTATGTGAAATAAATTCTGTATTTCTTATACTTTGTGCTTTCTACAATTAAGGAAAAAGAAATATTGTATCAGTAAGTCATGCAGTTTTTAATATTTTGTGGACAGGGAGTTAATAACATAAAGTATTTGTCAAAATCATTCATAACCCCATCAAAAATCCTTGGATTACTAGGTTTCTGGTGGAGTTATTTTGGCCTATGGAATTTGCCACGGTACTAATACCTCGGTGACGTCCAGAGATGGCAAATGACTTAAATTAATTTGGAAGCCATTGCACGTAGAAGAAGCAAAGCTCGATGTACTCACTTGTCTTTGGTAAAATGCCAAGGCAGTGAGCAGGCGATCACAAATTTGTGCACCGGGCATCCACGAATGACAGACTAAAGTACATGTGAAATGTAAAAACAGGTGGCCCGGGACACCTGGCAGGAGCACAGCGCCTGTGCCCTGGAGTGTGACTGCATTCTATTTTCTGCTCCCAGTGGAGAGCAGTGCTGATGGTGAACAGAGGCCAGCATTCTTTTGTTTTGTAATCTTTGCAATATACGAGAATGAGGAAAGATCCTACTTTTAGTATTTGAAAAGTACGAACCTCATCTGGAAGTGTGTTAGACCCCATCTGACCTGCTAGGAATGTTAACAGTCCTACATACGCGAATGTTAACATCACTGCTCACTTCGGCTCTTGCTCACTTACAGGGATGCACACGTG
This sequence comes from Petromus typicus, assembly GCA_004026965.1. Lineage (NCBI taxonomy): Eukaryota > Metazoa > Chordata > Mammalia > Rodentia > Petromuridae > Petromus > Petromus typicus. The sequence goes on from PVIR01008462.1 coordinate 25,749, forward strand.
CTAAGTAGAAGGGGCGATTTCTGTCTGCATTGTTCACTTTGGCCTCTGACAAGTGTTATAAAATAAATACTAAATATAGAAATATTTTTCCTTGACTTCTCCACTTTCTATTCTTCAGTTTAACTGGGTGAAGTTTCAAAACAACTTACACACATATTTTTTATATACTCTAATGTAATTGCTATACATCTTCTAGAACCAGTCCTCCAGTATATGTTTGGAGACAATTAAGTTTAAGTTTGAGATGATTTAAAATAAAGTTTGATAATACTTGAAATAGCAATGAGTGAAATTGAAACCAATTGGAATGGATATTTTAATTCAAAGTATAGGGCACATCAGTTTTTCATTGTATCCTACTTCCATAATTGTCAACATTAAACAGAATTTGTAATCACATGGAGAGCAGATCTTAGAAATAATGAAGTTTAATATGCATGTTTCCACAAATGTATCAAACTAATTGTTCTACGGCAAGAGCAAAGACTAATGAGCCAGGTAGAGAGAGACAAATGTTCTATGATCTCATTTATGCAGCTAAATAATCCAACTCATAGGAGTAACGCATAGTTACAAGGGGCAAAATCACCCAAAGACAGAGCCTTGGAATGAGATGAAGGCGGACATGTACAAAACTATAGTTTCACAGAATAAATTCCACTATATTTTATCACAACTTATAGGTGGCTTTTTTTATATACTGGGAATTGAACCCAGAGTCTCCACACTGAGCTACCTCCCTACATTAAAAAAAAAAAAAAAAGAATTTTTTTTAGACATTGGTTTTCATTAAATGATTAAATGCTGGGTTCAAATTTGAAATTCTCCTGCCTCAACTTCTCATAATTCTTAGATTACAGGTGTGCTCAACTACATCCAGTTTCATTTATTTTAACCACAGGGAAATAATTTAAATGTTTTTGTAACAATAAAGTGATAATATATGATTTTGTGTATGTGCAAAGTATTTTAATTCTGTCAATTCACAATTATACATGCATAAATTATGATATTGTACCTTATATCTGTGTGCAAGTATTATTGTCAATTACAGTTTTTCAATAAAATCATCCATAGGTAAATTGGAGCTACACTTAGTGTTAAAAATGACTGCTACACCTGTAGTTATAAAGAAAAATACTTTAATTTTACATTTTGCCACCTCATATGATGTTTACAATGTTGTTATTATATGTCTAGACCTGGTGAATATTCCTTTTGTTTACCTCATTTGATATTTGATTGTTCTAACAAGTAACATTTAGAAAGGGCACTGATTCTGAAACATTGTGATCATTCATTACTTGGGTTGGTGACTTAATGATCACGAAGCAGGGAAAATGTCTTATCCAAATGCCTACTTTACTTTTTTTATTATGGATAAACTACATCAAAATCAATGGTTATTTCCCCCTTATGTCTAATTACATGTTGATAAGACATCTTCACATATTACTATGACATGATCAGAAAGTGAGTTAGAAATTTAGAAAGAAGAATCCTCTAAGCTCTTCATACAAGCAAGCAATCAAGTTAACATCAGAATTGTTCCCTGGACAGTATTACTCCTTAATACTTTCTTTGCATTACTGAAATTCACACTGTGCAAAATACTGATAAACAGCTTTGCATAATGGCGTCTGGGGATCTGAAAGTCAGCAAAAAAGGGAGAGAGTGATATAGCAAAGTTTATATGATATTGTACAGGCTATAAAAATTCTCAGTGCTAGAAAATACCAGTTTTTGGTAGTTCTTATTTTATCAAGATAACCTATGATGTTAAAATTACCCCTTAGCATTCTAAGTGTCTATGGTTATGGGACAAAGAAACACCTCAAATGTAAACATAATGACTTTTCTGGCGGTTATTTTTTATACCCTCCTTTAAATTTTACCTTTTCCTTTTTAAATGTTTTATCTTTTCTTCTTCAATTTCCCTTCCTTTATTTATTTTTGAATTGAAGATCCTTTTAAAAAAGCAATGCAGTAAAGAAAATAAGTGAAGTAAAAATATTTTACTTTTGAAATTAGTCTTGTTTGCTGCAGCTCTCATGCGGGCTCCTCCTCATTTTGCCCCATCACATACAGGTCCTAAGTGAGGAATTTGGAATGCATGCTATATTCCTATAGCCCAGACACTCCTCAAGCTGTTTACTATTACACGACAAGCATGTAGAAGTCTACAGTGTTCTCATACTGCCTGCCTCCAAGTATACTTGTACTCCAACATATACCATTGGTAGTCTCCTAGATGTCTAGTTGGAGAAAAAAAAGTTCACAGCAAGCTTATGATACATAATAACTTCTTATATAAATATCCCTGCTCGTAAAATTTTATGTCTCTGGAAGATAATGTTTGCAACTGTTAGATAATATAGGAAAGAAACCAACTGGAATCTCATTCCAGTAACAGTAACTTTAAGAGGCCATTGCATACCAGCTGTACGCATCACCAAATTCAACTTAGTTCACTCAGAGGTAGAAAAGGTCATTGAAATCATTCACAAGATCACAATTTGCAACAGATCAATATATAAATAAGGAGGCTGAACACACTTTCGATGTTATGCTACATCATGCACAACTTTTTAATTCTCTATTCAAATGTACATTGCATTAACATCAATCATGCTACTCATGATTGTGTCCCTAATGCCTGGACCAATAACTGACTTATCAACTGTGATCAAAAAATATGATGAATGCTTTTAAGATAAATTTTATAATGAAAATCACATTATCAATAAATCCTCTCAAATTTATTCTTTTTTTTTCAAAAATACTTATTTCATCACTCTGCATCACTTTCTGAAGCAATTGTGAAAGTTATTTATTTCTTGTATTCTTTGTAAGAACATATTTTACTAGTGTATGTTGGAAAAACACAATATTTATATTATCCTGGAAAGTTGTATATACACAAACACGTGATGCATCTGGAATATCTTAATCTACCTGCCCTCTTGCGCCCTCCCCAGACCCTCTCTTCATCACCACAGACTCTATCTTTTTGTTTCCTACCACCACTATTTTATTTTGCTCCTAAAATTGTTTCTATTTAGGTTTTTTAGAAATCTTATATTAGGGAAACAGTGCAATGTTTAATTATCTGTAGTTAATCTATTGTCAGGAACTGCTGATGACTTACTTGGACTTAAAACTTACTTACTTGGATTTTCTGATGTCTGCCCTACCCTGTGGCATCAACTACTGGGATTACTGTGGACATCTGTCCTACTCTGTGGAATTTTAAACTACAAGGATTATTGCATTAGGATTACTGCCTTAAAATTTACTGGGACTTACTGGGATTTAAGGATGTCTGCCCTGCCCTATATAACCTTTAATTATAGGAATTATTGTGGGACCACCCTCCCTGTTTTATGCATGTTAGGATTATGGGTATGAAGGCTGGGTACTAAATAAAGGTATGGTGAGCTCAGGAAATGTGCTGTTCTGCTCCCTCTTCTGCTGTTGCAGTATTTGGCCTTTGGCTGTCGCTGCTCAGAATAGTAAGAGTTGAGCCTGGGCTAAGCCTTTTTCTCAAAGTTCTGGCTTGTTGATTGTTGGTTGTTAATGCTTTTGTTGTGGGACTCATGGGGGATTGGAGTTCACCATGAGAGTTCTGGCTGCATCCTTTTCCCCGGACACCCAAAGATCTATCTCACTTGGAATTATGATCTCCAGCTCCACCTTTTTCTATACATGATTCCAATTTATCTTTCTTCATGGTTGAATGGTAATCTATCATATATACATATCACGTTTTCTTTAGCCATTCTTCTGTTGATGGGCAGAGAGGCCACTCCCAAGATTCAGTTATTACAAACTGCTTCTGTTGGTGTATACATGGAAATTCATACATCATCAAATATGCCTTTACATTTTGAAGAAAATATCTAGAAGAAATAGAATTGGATAAAATGGAATTTTTATTTTTAATTTGCCAAGGAAATCTCCATACTTATTTCTATTGTGGTTCTATTAGGGCATATTCCTATGAAAAATGTGAGCAGTGTAGAAGTAGTTCCTTTTCCCCATAACCTCACATTCATATGTATGTATGTATGTATGTATGTGCATCTATATTTATGCATTTGTACCAGGGATCAAACTTGGGACCTTGTTTTTGTGAGGTAGTGTCTGAAACACTAAGCTAAATCCCCAGCTTGCATTTGCTGTTTTCAAGTGCTTGATAATAATCACTCTTACTGAAGTAAGATAGATGTTCAGTGTTATTCTGATCCTGGTTATTATCGCACTGTTCTGTCTACCTTGATGCCCTAAATCAATTAAAGATATTTAATATTCATAGTCATTTTAACTTTGGAGAAGAATCAGAATATACACAGTGCTAGAAAAAGTGAATAAGATGGGAAATGACAGGCTATGGTGTTTTTCTTTAAGATTTCTGAAGGAGAGATGAGATAGTTTTATTAGTAGTAGACTTGGTTAAAAAATAAGCAGATTGCTAAGATATATGCTAAGACAGAAAGTGTTGATTAAATGATATAGACTGAGGAAAATTGTTGTCATGAAACATACATCATTGCCAGCTAGTGATTAAGAATGAACTAGGATGGTTTGAAGACTATTTCAAGTGTTCTGTTTTGGCCACATGAGATAAGAGTGTCTATTTTAAATTAGAATGGATTCATTAAGAAAGTAACTTTTAGCTAGTGGTAGTGCGTCCTGTATTCCAGTGACTGTAAGAGCCTAAAGGAAGGACTGTAGGTTCTAATACAGTTTAACCATTTCAGGAAACTCTGTCTCAAAATAGGGCCTGGGTTCAATACTCTAATCAATATTAAAGAAAAAGGTGGATAATGTGGTGTTTAGAGAACATGCTTTGGTGAAAATACACATTTAAAATTTTGTTGTATATAAATGTATTTGATTAATGATGTCTTATGAGGGTATAAGGACACTGGAGCACTGGCATATTTTGAGAATTGATATAGGAGAAGAAGACTGAAAAGAAGCAGGAGACTGAAAAGAAGCAGCTAGTGCTGGGGGAGGGGAGATGACATTGACTTTAAACCCTAAAAGACAATATTTCAAATAGTAAGTAAAGTAAAATGTTTTTCACGATTTGAAAAGATGAGGACAAAAAAGACATATAAACTATTTTACTACAGTAAGAAGGGTAAAAATCTTGGAATATTTTGAGACCAAAACAATGTAAAGCAAGTACACTGAAAAAAAATATGACTTACAATATTTTGGAATGATAATATACCAGCCAGTAGAACAAAGCAATGGAAGTTTTTTTTTTTTGTTTGTTTGTTTTTTGTTTTTTGTTTTTGTTTTTGTTTTTGTTTTGTTTTGTTCTTTCAAGAGACTAGACTCATTAAAACTGTTTATGTTCTTATGGAATCAACATAGTGATTGGCTGGAAATGAGAGGTATGAAAGTACAAATATAACAGTTAACATCGCTGAAATGGAATGGGATCCAGAGTTCAATGCCAGAATTGCCAATTACAGCCTCACCATTATTTCAGTGGAGAGTAAAGGTGGAGATGAAAGCAGGATGACAAAATTAGTAAAGAGAAAATTCGTTTTCCATAGCCTCCATTATTTTACATGCAAAGTAAGTAGGTAAATTATTATCTTTATAATATGCTAGAGAAAAAAAGAGGCTATTTCACACACAAAAAAATACTTAATACAAAAGCATCATCTAGTAATGAGGGATCTTCCTAGGGTCTGTGGCATTAATATTTTTAAAAATCTATGTTTAATTTTCTCCATCCATATCCAGCTTCTCCACTGCAGTCATGGAGTATACAAATATTGAGTTACAGCATGAGCTAGGATTTTCCTAGAAGACTAAGAGAGAGGAGCCAAATGCTGAGTCATCAAAGGATGAGAAATCCAGGCAAAATTTATGTGAAAGACTCCAGATTCGGACTTTCTGATAACAATGAGAAATTTGAATTCAAAATAATCAAAGAACCAAGACTCTTGTTTGTCACCCCAAGTGTACAAGCTGCTTAAGGATTGTGTCAGTGTGTATTTGTGCTTTTAAGTCTCTACATTTACACACTTTTTACCAGAAAGGGCTTTAGAAGAAAATACCCTAAAGAAAAAGTGAAGTATTAATTGAAATGCAAAGTAGAAAAAAATGTGATTGAGTGTACTATGTAGAATGATTTAGTGATGATAAAATCAACATTGTTAGCAACATTTATTAAGGGAGGAGCACTGAGAAAGTCAAGTAAAATGAGATTACAGTAAGACATGCAAAGTGAACACAGACATAGCACTTTTTGGACAGTGGACCATAAGGTGGTGACTAAAATGGACAAAACTGTAAGGCTCTATGAGATTTTTTGTAGGGAATAGAGCAAAGACTAGCAAGTAAGCAGATTCGATATTTTCTTGAGAAGTGATATCAATGTGTTTTGAAAGAGACAGGAGATAATTTGCTTTAATTTAATATCAATGTTTTATAATTCCTCTTATAATAGCTTGTGCTTAAGAAAAATACACATGTCCTACATCTAATCTTTGTTTATGTAAAAGCAAAAAATTCTCATATGAAGCATAACGCTTAGCTGAAGGAAAACAGATTTGAAAAGACAGAGTAATGACCTGCATAAAGTGAAAATATCTTGAGATGTTTCACGACGATAAAATTGGGTGAGACCCCAAACATAATACATTTAAAGCATAAATGAACAGTTCTCTTCATCATTTAGTGTAAAATAACTTATGAAAAACATTAATTTTTGTGAGAAGCAACTTTTAAAATATGTATTCTGAAACTTCTATCCTAATGCTTGTTTCTGTTTCATTCTAAAGTCATACCTAAAGTTAAAGTATTCTAGAGATAATAAGAAGAGTATAATTAAAATATCTGTTTTATCTATTAATTAGAGTCTCTGCTCAAAGTTAAATTGCAGTATCATGATGCAAATCCTACTATTTATTGTTTATTAAGTAAGCTCTGAGAACAGATTTCTAATGTTGCAATCTTCTTGTTAAAATATTCTTTACTTAATAACACATAATTATTTGAACAAACTCTAATGTCTCCTCAGGAAAGAAAAGGTAGTGTGAAGGAGCATTTTCAAATTCAACTAAAAAATCTAGCTAGGTTCTAAAGAAACTGAGGATATCAGTGTATCCCATGCTTGTGCTTTTATTTTTTATTTTTTTTTTTTGCCTTTTTTTAAAACAATGAACTATGTGTAATAGATGGTCCAGTGAGAACTTTATTAATTCTTAGCAATCACAAAATAAATTATTGTGGAATGATTAATTTGTCAAGTATACTTCAATAAGGAAGAATAAAATAAAAATATTCATCAATGTGATGCATTAATTACAATGATAAAATTTGTCTTGCCATTTAATAGTCTTTAGAAATATAAAGTAGTATGAATTTGAAAATAGTGAAGATTTTCAACCTACATAATTTCACCATCTTCACTTTAAGAAACATTGTTTGATAGTTGCATAATAAATTTTGGCAAGAGAATGTCCACTGTTAAACACTCCACTTTTAGTGTTCTATTGAATATTTCCAAGATGTTGCTCTTGTTTTATGTTTTGTATTCATTTAAGTGACTATTGACATGTATCTTGTGTTCCATTGTGTTCCAAAGACAATATTAATATTAAAGTAGGAGATTATCATAACATGATCTAATCCAGTTTGGGCAGACATGTCATTTTTGTTTTGTTGATATTGTTTAAAAATAACATTTAGACAAAGATCTGATATAAGAAAAGTGTGGACCAGGAACTGTGTTAAACTATATACCTAAGCCCTGAAGATTTTTATTTTCATCAAATTGAAAGAAAACACACAAAACAGGTCTTTTAATACTGTGAAAAGTAATAATCTATAACTGTCTGATTCTGAAACAAAGGCAATCTGATCAATGACAAATTAATTAAAAACTACATTTGACTACTTCCACATACCTTAAAGGTCTACCTCTTCAAATAGACAACAAAATTCTTTATTACACTGATGTGAAGTTTGAAGCATATCTCCAGAAAAGTATTCCAAGCTGAATTTTTAAATGATCATGTTTTTACACCAGTGACCTACTTTATTTTAGTTGTCTAAATACATTTCACTATAGGGGCTTACTATGTATTAACATTTCTTTTTATTTTATGAAAAATAACAGAATTTAATAACAAAAATAAGAAAATCACAATTGTTAACACATACATCTCAAAAATCTTAAAAGCAGTTGCTCAGAGTACATGACCTAGACTACTCAACAATAAAGAATTTATCTTACAGAAGATAGAGAAATAGAAAATAGGAAGGTCAAATACTTCCCCAAATTATTTGTTCTATTGTTTAAATATTTTTAATATATATATATGTATATATATATTTTATACGACTAATTTATTTTATTTATATGACTAGATTTTCACAATTCATTGAAAAGAAAAATTTGTGCTGTTGTTCATCTCAGTACTTTTATAATTGATAAAAACTAATGAACATGTAGGTTTAATGGCTACTCTAATTTTTCTGTATTCTTTGAAGTTTTTTATTAGCTTGTAGCAGAAACTAATAACAGATTTTGATTAAAATTCATTAATCTAATCAAAACTGACTACTTACAATCTAGTCTGACACATCAGTGATTTTAGCCCTGGATTTGTGTGGCGAGAGGAGAGGAGGTGACATTCACTTTCCCCCATTTCCACTACTGTTCTATTACAAAAGACACTATGTGGACGTAATAGGCTTATTTCATTTACCCTTGGCCATTAATGCAAAGAAGTGATTTTCTAAATGGCCTCTAATGGCTTGACAGAGCTAATTCAACTTTCCAAAGTACCTAACTTTGAGGAAAAAAATCTGTGCAAGACCAGATTTCCAGAATATTTAGCTGTGATTACTGAAATAAGAAATCACCAATCCTAAAAGTTTGGATCTTAAAAGTATTTCCCTCCATTGAAGACTAACTCATGGTATAAAGATCTTTCAGATGCATAATAATTTAGGCATACTTTTAAATATCTTTGTTCTCCTATATAATACTGTATGAGTCTAGTAGTTATTTCTATTGTATATTAAATTAGTATCATTTCAACTGTTCTGCCCGTGTAAGTTGAATGGAACCAGCCAGGCTCGATGGCTGACATGTGCAATTACACTGCTCAGCAAAGTGAGGTGAACTTGTCATGAGTTCTGGGCTAGCCTGGCTACATAGTGAGTTCACTGCCCACCTGATCGACAATGGAACTCTATCAAAAAGAAAAGGAAATTTAATGTTACAGACATAGATAAAGTTTTCAATGAAAACTAAAAAAACTATGCATCCAAGTAAAATGGCACAAGTCAAATAACAAATTAACAATTTAAGACTCATTGCCTATTTTAATCACAAAATCATATACTCTGACATATTTATAATTAATGTATTTGTTTTTATTTATGTAAATTTTATCACCATGTTTTGTCCTAATTCATAACTTCTAAAGCACCTGACACAATTTGTTAATATATTTTGACACTCCTCTTATTTTGCTTATGTAAGCACAAATCTGACAGCATATTTTTGCAAAAACAGCTGTGTTATTCCTTTGTTTTTACTGCAGTAAAATATGCTTATTGTTTAAATATTTAACAAAGTAGATGTACCTATATACCAAGTTCAGTGTCAGAGGACAGACTTTTCTAATAGCCAAAATATTAATGTGACAATTAATTTTTTGTGTCTGTTTGACTGAACTGAGAGATGCCCAGACAGCTGCTGGTAAACATTTTTCCAGTGGTATCTATGAGGGTGTTTCAAGCAGACATTATCATTTTAATTAATAGAAAGAGTAAAGACATTCCCAGTGACTGAATAAAACAGAAAGGAGATGAAAGGTAAGTTCTCTCTTTAATCTATTCCCTCCATCTTCCGCCAACTGTGGATATTCACTTGGTTCTTGAGTTCTCAGACTGTAGAACTTAAACCACTGATTTTATTGGTGCTTCAGGCTTATTTTGTCATACCACTGTCAGCAATCCTATTGCACAAATCTTCAGACTCAGCTGTCTATTCTGGTTCACTGTATCATGGAACTCTTAAAGTTCCAAAGTTTCAGGAGCCATTAAACTGGTATTTATATCTCTTCATGTCTCTGTCTGTCTACCTCTTATATAACCACCTAGGTATTGGTTCTTTTTCATTTGAGATCATTAATTCTGATCATGAATTAATACTGGATGTAGTAGTTGTCTTTTTTTTTTTTTTTTAGGTTTTTTAGTTTTTGAGACAGGGTCTTGTTTTGTAGTTCAAGCTGGTTCTGAACTCAGCCTCAATCTCAGCAATCCTCCTGCCTCTGCCTCCCAAGAGTTGAGAGTACACCTGTGAACCATCATGCCCAGCAATGTGGTATGTGGTGCTGATTGCTGGTGGGCATGAGTCACCACGTCAGATATTGTTGTATGTAGTTACTGGGGATGGAACCCTGTTCCTTGCACTCCCAAGGCAGGTGCTGGAACCACTGAGCTAAATCCTTGGCCCTAGTTTTGTCAATATTGTAGAAATCCTATTTTATTTTATTTTATTTTTTTAGTTTTGGAAGGAATGTATAATAAATCAATGTTCAGTATGATAGGAAAAGTGTGAAGGATACATTTGGAAGGTTTTTTTTCATATCTCTTATATTTAATTCTAATATTAAATCTACTTGCAAAGCAAGTTTTAAGGAACATACAAGAAAACAGAGAAGTACAAAAAACTGTAGCATCATTAAAATATGGGTAAAAAATCCCACACAGTGAAAATATACTAACAGAAGGAAAATTAATATGTAAATAGGAGTAGAAAACAGATAGAACACAATCAGATCAGAACCACAAATCTAAGAGGCTTCAACCTAATACCATTCAAACTTTATGAATGTGTAATTATATTCTTCTTAGTAACTTTCTGTCCACCAAGTGAGCCCCTTATAGACCTTGGTTATAAATGCCGAACAGTCTTTGTTGTGTTCAGAGTTACATTTAATCTACCTACCTGTTTCAATAGTTTCAACCATTACTGTAGCATTTTTAAATAAAGTACTTGTTGCTGTTTTTAATAATAACCAATTTTTAAATAAAAATTGTTGGAATATTTTTCCTTAATGGACCATTATTGACTATAATAGCTAACAGCAAGGAATGATGCAGTGAATGCTTATATTCATAAGTCCATAAGATAGCTGTGTACACCAATGACTTGTCTACCCCGTGTCAATAGTCTGCACTAATCAGAATTGCAAACATGCATGTGTCAAAGGACCTTCCACCCTTATCTTTAGTAGAAGAATCAAGCCTTTGAGGGTGTACATTGTATTTTTTTCTTGCTTCCTGTTTTGCTAAGCCATTTTTAGTACTAGAAATCTTATCAGAGATTTTCTACTAAGTGGTGCAACATCAGGTAACAAAAATATCTCTGCAGCACTGGGTGAGCAGCTCACATAGTCAGACAGTATGATGCTGTATGAAAGAAAAACAGACTCAAAGACCTTCTCATACTGAATTCTCTCAAAGACAATTGCTAGGCTCACCATCGCAGTCCTGAGGAAGTCCTTAGGATGTTAAAGCAGCTAAGAGAAGGATTTGGAAGAGCATTAGCTTCTGGAATCCCTGCATATAAAACAAATGTGAATTCATTAAATTGCTGAAATGTTACTCAAAAAATTAACAGGAATGAGCAGCGTACCACAGCCTGTTGTGTCATTTACTAAATCGCATGATATATGTATTATTTAAGGCTGAATGGAAGAGATGCAAATGAATAAATATGTAAAATCTGACATAGCTTAATTCTGGGCAAATAAAATTCCTTTTAATGAAGAAAAACTATCGCCAATGGCTGTTACCTGTTTCTGTTCCAGAGGTTGTCAAATGTCAATTAGTGCGCAGAGAGAGAAAGAAAATGTCATGCAACAAAGACTGAAAAAAAAGCAATAGAAGTTGGATGGCATACATATCAACTTCAGCATACTCTTTATACAGACTTAATCTACGTTTTTGCTGGAACTTATTAAAAATAGCAGACTGCTCAAACTTTGAAAGGCTGTAAAAATCACCAAGTGCCGCTTTAACGTCCTACCTATGGCTCAAGTAGAAAAGGTTTCCAACTACATAATGTCTCTTGATCCCCTTTCCTTCAGCATCCTCTTCTCTCTTCCTTTGCCTTAACCAGTTTATCCTGTGAGTCATTAAGATCCTTCTGTGGTCACCATCTTCTGCCAGTCACTGCCCAGGAGACTGGAGTATTCACTTTCTTTGTGCGAAGCCCTGTGCTCATTAGGTTTATCACTTTACTTTGTAATTGTTTTTGATTCCTCTGCGAGGACTTTTCTTTTTCACTAATCTCATGGTTTCTGGTGCAGTGCCTTATACCCAAGGGAAGTCAATGAGCATTCCATACTGACGCTTGCTGCTTAAGAGCTTAGGTAAAATAATTACCTTTCAGTAATTACAAACACATGCACACAAAGCAAATGCTAAAAGACAAGGGGAGGGGGAGCTTCAATAGTCAGCACAAGTAATGAAGCCCAAGGAAAACTTTTCCCCAATGTTTTCCCCCTTTCTAAAGCATTTTTAATTCCTTTGTATGGAAAACAATACTTTTTACAACTCATCAAGTATCATAACTAATTTTTAAAGTATAGAGCATTGATGCAGCCATTTTTCATAAAGCACTTTGTGCCAGGCAACCACTGTGGAACAAGAGTAAAATTCTGACTTTGCCACATTGTAACTGTAAAAATGATTTTCTTTGTCTGAGTTTCCTGTTCTAAATCAAAAGAAATTTTACAAAAAGAATAGAATAATAATTCCTTCAAAAGACTATTGGATATAAATGAATTAATCAAAAGTGCATATAAATACAGTCTAGAATAACCTCCCCACCTTTAGAATAATTATAAAAGTAAGATAAAATGCTTTGGGCATTAAGATGTTGATCTTTTTCAGTTTACTATTTTACTACCATTCTAGAGCAATAGTGTTTCAACCTGAGGAACTATTACTTCTTCTACCCAAACACGTATTCATAAAATAAAACAAAATCTATCCATCTGGATAATCCGAGAATACACACAAATAAGGATCATTATGTATTGGAGTGGAAATATCACTGAAAAAGGCAGTACCCAGTTATTTTAGAAAAGAGTAAGCTAGTGCAGACTTGCATAGCTGCTTTGATAGTAAGCAGAAACCTAATGATCTGCAAAATGATACAGCCACGTGAAATGAGCCAACTATTCTGGAAGAGTGCCAGAGACAGTAAGGTCCTAGTGGCCCTGAGGATTGCTGAAAATGAGAGTGAACTGAAGCATTTGTAAATCTGGGATTTGAGGAAATTTTGCATGAAGTATAGACTGTATTTCAGAAGAAAAATTGATAGTTGATTTATAGACAAATTTAATAGGCAAAACTCACCTTTTTTAGCATCTACAGAAAGAAGAAGCAGTAGAGATAGAAAGAAATTTATCCTCTTAGGAAATAGAAGGTTATTATGTTAAGCAGCTTCCCTCTTGTTACAAGGATACCAAAGAGTAGGTCTAAAATCTCTAATGCTGGAAACTAGAAAATCTGTCTTGGAAAGAAAGGAACATACTTAGATTAAAAACTTGACTATTTTAACATCGAGGATTCATTCTCTAACAAGATGATCTTATCATTGTTACCCAGAGCTAAGAGAATCAGCTAGATGGTAAAACTCATTCTAACACAGAGAATTTCAGTTATATTAAAGGACTGAGTAGGCACTGTAAGTTTAGAAAGGTTAGAAAATGTCAGCTATTTAATAACTACAAAAAATGTCACAAGTGTAAAGTAGCTGTAAAAATTTTAACTTATAAATTAATACAATGTCAAAGAAATTCCATTATCCCAAAATAGAGCAAATAAGACAGGCATGATTTAAGCAATCAAACAAACAAAACACTTGTAACATGGTCAAAAGCTTGAAAACATAGTAACTCCAGAAAGAAGGAAGACACTAAGAATGAATAATATATCCAGAGACTGTACTGTGCTTGAGGTACCTGGACTCCTTCTCCTGTCTGCTCATGTGTAAGGTGTATGTATAAGAAACAATCCCAACTTAGATTTGCGGTCATTCCTGGAAGCAACTTCCTGTGGTAGCAGTAGACCAGCCACCAGTGGTCATGGCGCTGGCGTTCTTTTAAATCCACTCTTACTTCGTGAACTCGGATGTAGTTTCTTTATTTCTGTAATTCACCTCTCTAGTCTTTGCAAAATACAGTGAGTTTCCTAGAACCTCCTCTCATAAATCTTTGTTGTGCTTATGTCAGTTAGATTTGTTTTTTTCTTTCTTATGACTGCAATCAATGAATCATGCAATTTATTGCCCTTTTACTTTGATTTGACTTCTAACAACATATGTATAAATTTTAGATGAAAACATAATATTAAAAATTACCTTGAAGAAAGGTTTCTTTTATGTTGTGAACCTCTGGATATTTTGGAATATTTTTAATAGAAAGCACTTATTTCTGATTAGTATAAGATTTAAACAGTATTATCATGGACAAGTAGTATGCCTTTTTCAAACCACTTAAATAAGTCAAAGTATATTTTTCTTGAATATATATATATATATATATATATATATATATATATATAATTTTCTGTTTTGGTAACTTTTGGTCATAGTTTACATTTACATGCACAGTCTTTCAATAAAAAGCTGTTGTATCACCTTTTCTCTTATCATAAATAATTTACTTCTCTTTTTTAATGGTAAAGTAATATTATCCAACAAAGTTTTTGTATAAATAATAAACATATCTACTTTGAACAGGCATCAAAGGAAATAATATAGTGTTTAGACGTAAACAACTTGTATTTTTGTCTCTCCCTTCCTTCTTTCCTCCACCTGCATGCACGCACACACACACACCATACACACACACACACACACACACACACACACACACACATATGCACATGGAACATTTCTTAAAAATCAGTTCTCATTGCTACTCAGTGTACTTTTCTGTATAGCAGTGAGCAATAATGCATATAGTTTTAAAATGTATGCATGTAGAGAGGAATGCATAAGGGAAAGTTCTAATTTACTAATATTTATATTGATAAAGTATATGCATTCTTCTCCTTATACATAGTAAGTATTTGAGAACTCAGTCTTTTGTAATGACCTAAATTATATTTTTAAATGATATTAACTAATAGAAAAACAAATAGAAAACTCATATACATCTGTTACTCATATTATAGTTTACTTGAAAGTGCTGCATTTTTACGTCCTAAAGACTGTGAAGCCTGTTCTGTGGTCCGTGTTTAGAACAAACATGAGCTATGTGTAGCATTTTATGAGCTCATATTATAATCAATCCAACCCCATTAGACTGGATAAACAAATTAGCCCTAAAATTGCTGAAATTTATCATAGATTCCAATAAACCTTCATGCATTATTTGCTCTGCTCTCCTTAAACATGTGATAGTAAGTCTATTTCACGTTTCCACAGAGGGATTAGCCTTTCCAATCACATTGAAGACCAGATTGCTTAACTACAGCACACAGTGTCATGCTACAGATAATCCATGCCCTTGATTAATGTTCTTATAATCAATTGCTGTCTGGAAGTGACTCCTTCCCATCGCACTCTTCACAAAAAGAGCAGATGGTATTTAAAAGGTTATGGCAAGAGGGCATTACAGGGGTCAAATGGAACATCGATCAAGGGGGTAGAAAAATTGCCTTTTTTCTTCTTCTTTCTTCTTATCGTAATAATCCATGAGGGAACAGGTTATATGAATTATAGTTTGATCTATAGCTCAAGCACTAAGACATTTTCTTGTTTCAAATTTCTATGTTGTTTTGGGTAATGAACCTGGAAATTGGATTTCTTGTGTACCAATAAAAAATTGTAACAATATGATCATCTCAAAGAAATAATTCTTAGACTCAGGGGGATGCGTTTCAAAATTTTAATGTAGATAGAGGGTTCTAACCTAATACAATTATTAATATACAGTGAATTGTGCATCAATTTTTACATTGTTAATAGCTTTATTTATAGAAGTTTGCCCTGCATTTTTGTTTTACATAAAATTATGTGCAGAGCTTTGTGTACATATTTTTTCTCTTATCTTGTTCTTTCTCAAACTAGTGACATACTATAATATTTCAAAGTGATCAATTTTCTTTTTAATTGGTATGCTTAGTCCTAATTAGGCAATATTCTTCTTGTAGAGCATTCCCAAGACTGAAACTAAAGAGGAAAATGTCAGTACATTGCTGTTTAAAAATTGAAATGTGTTCCGTTCACAAATTGGCGTATTCCAGTATATTCATGCAGATGCTTCTATTATGAATAGGTCACATCTACATAATGCAATGATAATACAGATATTCATTAAATAATGACAATATGTATCTTTGAACTTACAGAACAAAAGTAAAGCCTTTAAAAGCCTTTTGAATGTGATGGTTGAATGTTTTATATGCAAACTATTCATGTAGCTTTGCATAGATCATGGTGCTATAATCTAAATTACCAGATTTATCAACAGTTATTTGCCAAATGCCTAGTTTGTTTACAAGGATTAAACACTAGTGAATGCAAAGACATATTTTGCTGTTATCAATTAATTTAAATATTGGGAAGGAAAATATGCAGGAAAAAATAAAATTTGACAGTTTCATAAGAGGATAATTGGTTAAACACCCCTTCAGCAGCCCTCACATTGTGCTGTTTGGATGCCATTAGAAAAAGAGATGCTTCTGGTACATGTGGGCCAAGAAAGGTTTCAGATTGTTGAGAAGGAGGTTACAGGAATGAATAGCACTTAGAAAGCCACTGGGCCTAAGAAAAAGCTTTATGGGAAGAGGATGCAAGGACACAGAAATGGAGCATCCTGAGTATTGGGAGGTTAACAGTGCTACAGTAGACATTTCATACAGCAGACATTGGGATTTGTATTTAGAAGGATCCCAAAGTTTGTCCTTGTGTACTTACATTTTATTGCAGCTGCAACAGTATTGTATGTGAGCTTTTGTCTCACTGCACTCTATGCCTTTACTGTGATGTAGGAAAAGCTAACTTGCAAAGGTAACTCCTATGAGCATATACGTGACTTTTAGTAATGAGTTAGCTACTCTTATTGATTAATTTGTAACTGATAAAAACTAAAATGCTAGATATTACCTTGAGGATTTCAAGAAAATCTAGTGTTGCCAGAAGGCTAACTTAAATCAAAGGATTGACATGCATTATGCTCGGAGGCAAGGGTAATCAGAAAGGTTTAATTGACAGAGTGTAGTTAGTAGACTTTGAAGGGCTTATTGAGAGATTATTTTGTATTAGGCCTGATGAGATGGGGGGTGGTGAGAACTCTACTATGTGGGGTATGCTATTGTGTGAAGTATGGTGAGTTGAATAGATCCCATAAATGAGATTTATGACACTGGGCAAGACATCTTAGAGCAGGATGATATGGGAGCTGCTCCTAAGGAGACACGTTGACGGTTTCTGAAGGGAAGACACTGCTGGGAGAGACTGGCTCAGCACCTCACATTACAAATGTTCTCTAGCTCCATATTCTAATATACTTATGAGGGCAGGACAAGAGCTTCTTATAGCTCACTAAATTACTCAATTTAGCTAGGACAAAAAAGATGAAAAATAAGGTATGTTAGAAACAGCTGTTCAAAAATGGGAGTGAGAACAGAAATGGGAAAGTTGGTTACAAGTAGCCTTGATGTGGAAGGCAAAGAATATTTTCCATATCAACTCTTAAGGTATTAATATTACTGTAGTTTTCTATACAAAAATGTTTATTAAAAGCCAAGAAAAATAAAATCAGCTCCTGGAGGTACTAAGACATAAGGTTTAATCATTACAGTAGAGAAATGTGGGACTGCTATTTGGTTGATAGTAATTGCATAAGAATCACTTGCAACCTAAAGCCATTGTCTTGGGGAGTTGGTCTCCCTCTTGGTACTTTATTCAATTTGAAAATACTAATCAAAGTCTCTGTCTTCATCTGTGAGTTTTGTCTCTGGCCATAATGAGTGGTGTAAAGATGCACACTGGCAGAGCCTGGATCAACTAACTTCTTACCTCATAATTCTCTGGGACATAAATTAAAGTATAGCACTCTCTTAATTTCTCACAAAGCAATGCTTTGAATTGTATGCCCCAAATAGGAAACTTATTGTTCTGTGGTTTTGGTTTCCTTCTTTTCTTTTAAAAAAAATTAACAGCAGCAACTTTGAAGATAATTATATTAGAATTAGATAAATCCTTAGAGTCCAATGTTAATGTCTTTTTCTATGAATAAATTTAGTTGTGCTTTTTGATAAATGTTTGTACTGCAGTTACTATTGACAGGAGATGCATTTATAGGCATACATGAAATATATGCAGTCAGATTTATCTCATGCCTTAAAATTCAATTTTTTATCAGATAAAATAATTTTGTGAATAATGGTTTCACCCACCTCTGTCATAGTACTCTAAGATCTATTAACATTTTTCAAGTTACAGCATGGATAAATAAAGGAATTTTCCATTAAACAGACCAAATAATTATGATACTATTTTCTGTAATTGCACACAAATGATTAGACTTATGGAATCCTGAAATATGGATGTTTGTATGAGAAAGTAAATATTAATATTTGAAGAATAGAGCCTTCCTTGTACATGTTACAGATAACTGTCTAATTTTTTTTTTCATAACAAACGATACTAATTCCCAGTGTTATAAGACTGTTCTCATGGATAAAACCAGTTGCTAATTGGATTTTTGCAAGATAGTTTACCTAATTGCCACCAGCTCACTGTTTTAAATTTGTGGAAGAACAAATACACTTACTCTAAAGCAGAAAAAAAATGCAACAGTATTAATATCTTTTTCTTACTGCCACAAATTGCTGGAACATTTATAAATGAACGTAAGTTGCCGCTATGATTTGTGCATGCAAAATTTCCTTGGGTACAATAGAAAAGCATAACATATTTATTTGAAAAGACTAAAAATAAACTTTGTAATTCCCCGTATCTATCCCTCACTAGACATAGAATTATGTGGATACCGTTTTTGATACTTCATAGTATATATATTTTTTTATCCTTTAACATTGAAAAATCATGCTAGAACTTGGAAAGAAAACCAACTAGAACGATTGAGCATATTGACAAACACTGCCTGGTCAGGATTGTGCTGGTTGTAGAGATGACACCAAATCTTCTGACCCCCATGGTGTGTTCCTGGTGCTTCTGAACTCCCCCCCTTTAATTTGAATAAACTAAAAACAAATGAAGGGCTTGTGATGTGCACTGCAGGAACAAAGGGCATTAAGTACACCAGTGAGCTCCATAAAAGAATCAGAGCAAAATGACTTAAGGGAAAGTCTGCTACCAAAGGGATCTGTGTTTTTGTCAAGATAAGCTTAAAGATCAATTATTTTTAAAAATGGAGTGTCCTTTAGCTTTTTTATAGCAAATTTCTTTCTTATGTTGTTATCAATTGTGGAACAGAAATGATTAAAAAATAACAAAAATAGTCATTACTTGTTAGCTGGTAAATTTTTATTTCTATTTTGTGCTAAGCCTTTAATAGAGGAAAAACAGTCTAACTCAAAAGTTTGTGTTTATCTGTATATACAGTGTAATTAGGGGAAAATTAAAGTGGACTCCATTCAAGAAGGATATGTATCCACATTATACAAATATATGCATATTTAATTGTTGTCTGTATTTAAGGTGCACATGTGGTTTAGATTCAAATGTCTCCTCAAAGTCTTGTATGCTTGGTAAACGATTGGACTAAGGGGGAACTGTAGCTGACTTATTGTTAGGAGTAAAGTCTGGACAGAAGAGGAGGGTCACTTCGTACACGACCTAGAAGAATATATCAGCCTCCTCAGGTCCTTTATTCATCCTCTGCTATTCCTGAGACCAGGCCCTTCCAGCAAGTCTTCCTCCTTTGGAGTTGGCCAACTGTAGTCCAAAAACTTGAGCCAAAGTAAATTCCTGGACTAGTAGATTATGAGTGTCAAGTACTGAATATCAGCAACAAGATAATAATAATAACCATGTGCACCGTACTTTGATATAATACATATAGTGAAATAATTCCTACAGTTGAAAAGAAACTAACATATCTATCGCTTAATAAAATGACAAGATAAATTTCATGGTAAGAGCAGCTTAAATGTACATTTAGCTGGTTTCCAATATGCAATTCAATATTGTGCACCACAGTCTGCATGCTGCAGTCTCTCTGATTGTGACTTTTACCCTCTGATGAAGATTTTCTCAATTTAGCTATCAGCAATAACATCACAAATAAACCTATTTTGTACATGATACAAATAACTCTCCTTACCTTGAATATTAGTAAATATTATTTTTGCCTTGAAAACTGATGTTTAAATTTTAAACCGTATTATAAAAATCTTTTCATTGCTTTTTCTACTATTTATCAAATAATAAATTTAGAGTTTTATGTCTTCTAGAAATAGAGTAGATTTAGTGGTTTTTAGCATTATTACTTATGTTTATTTCACCTTTATCTATGGCTCAGTTTTTCTTTTAAAACCTGTGATAAACATTTTTATTCTTTGTATTGCACATGTCTACTATAGCATTTATAATTCAAAAATCTCACGAAAGATAGTGAAATTGTTCTGTAATAAGTAAAAATCAATAACTTCTGAAATTACATTTACTCTGTAGAGTCAGTCTCTTCAACCTTCTAATAAAGTAGTATTTGAAATTTCATTTCTTCCTTGGAATAACTTTTTTTTTCCTCCAGGCAGTGAGTATAACAAAGGATAGAATATTTTTTTCAGAAGAAAGGAAAAATACCTTACACAGGTGGAGACCATCTGTAGGTAAGGTCAGAGAACTCTAAAGAATAGATTCAAGCTGAACACGGTTGTGCCTGCATTTAGTTTGAGCTAAAGTAGGCAGAGTGCAAATACCAGCCCAGGCTAGAGATTTTAGGGATTTAGAAGACTGCCTAAAACTTAGTTAAATAAATGAATAAGAAAGTTAAGATATAAATAGAAATAAAGAAAGGTTGTGGCTGTAGCTCAGATTGAAAAGCCTGTGTTCAGTCATGAGTAAGAGGGAAAAAAAAAAAAAAGAAATAATTGAAAGTAGAAAGGGAAAAAGGATTCACATCATAGGGAGATTTTAAGAAACATCACAGGAGTATATAAGTTGTACTTTGTGGGCAGCTGATATCTACTATTTTTTTTTCCTTAGTAGGAAATACTTTAAGGAATCTGCATAAAGAGAACTATAACAGTGATGACCCTGAGATATTGATCTTGAACTTAGACTTTAAACCAGATAGACATATAGGCAGTGAAATACTACTGACTGTGATTAATAATTCGCTCTCTCTTTCTTTCTCTCTCTTCTTTCTTTATCTTAACTCAGAGGCATGTTTTCATGCACTAAACCCAAATTATAAATAAAAAGCAGAATAAAAGATATATAATAAGTAAGAAAAGGTTCTTGCCAGTCAGAAGGGAATTAAGATATATGGAGAGGAGTGAAAGGAAATAAAAAAATAATTAAAAGAACAAAGAAAATGGAGTCTTATTGAGAAATGAAAGGAAGTAGTAGGGGAAAATGGCGGCTGAGAAAAAGTAAATTAAAATGTGTACACAGAAGAACTCCCCGTGATAAAAATATTCATTGTTTACTACAATATGTACTAATATAAAATAAAAGAAAGCATATTCTATTTAAAGGAACTAGACAAGTTGCCAAAAGATGAAAATTTGAATTTTCTTTGTCACTTTTCTATATGTTAAGCTTCCCAAGAGTAGGCATCTGCTGTGGGTTTAGATTGAAAGAAAAATCTAAAAAATATTTAAACTTTGTAGAAAATTGACCTTGAGTGTTGATGAAGGAAATTCTTCCTGTTGGTGTAGGAAGAGTCCTGGGACCAACACTGGAATGGCCTAGGGCAGGGATAGGAGGCTTGTATATAAGAAATTATTTTTCCCTATAAAATATGTAACTAGTTTTCCTTTGATGTCCAGAAGCTGAGGAAAAGATCTCATGAGAAGAATTCTGTTTGTCTTTGCAATTTCTTTCTGTTGTCCCCACAGAAAACTGACAAGTGCATCATGATATAATACAAGTCCACAAATAGAAATGCTTTTGCTGGTGGAATTGTTATCCTCTAAGCAGATAAAACGTGCTAATAAAGATGATTAACCAGAAAGAGAAAGGACAGAGAAATACAAAGAATAGCTTTTAATGAAGCTGAATGCCTGGAGCAGAAAGCAGCATTGGAACAAGAATTAGTAAAATTATTTAAGAAGTATTATGATATCTTCTGTAAATATATGGCTAAATATTAGAGCAAATAGCTCAAGGAAGTATGTTTGAAAGGTTTCTCAATGCCAACAAATGTCTTCAAATACAGAGAATGGGTGATAATAAAATTTAAATAGAACTCGTGGGGAACATACATTATGGACAACAGTAGAAAAAATAAACTATTGGAAATCATCATCAATGAACTTTTATAGGTAACACATTCTACTGTTACATAATACCAATTCTACTAAACACATTCAAATTAATTATTTGTCCTAAAACTGCCCCTTGTATTACGGGTAGCAATATCAAATAAGTATTATTTGCATTAATATATACACTAACCCATTTTCATTGTTAGTTATACATTGGACTTATTGTTGCAAAAAATGAAAAATAGTTAAAAATGTTTAATTTAGATTCAAAGTCTTATTCTGCCAGTCTGTGTAAAAATAATCTTGCAGGATAATTTAATGAAGGTGTAGTACATGTTTCTCAATCATCTACCTCACTCTTTGATAATTCTCCCTGCAGGAACCCATTGAATGCAAAATTCCAAATTGTACCAAAATTCCATTTCAAGTTCTACTCTGCAGACATTGAGTTACAAGTAACTGGGATGCATTCAGATAACCTGTAGATACTAGAATTTCTGATATGGTTCCTGGAAATACTTGGAATCTGCAGATACCATTTTGGACCTAACAATCTTTAATGCAGACTAAACAAGAGAATAATGAATGTTCTTCAGAAAGAATACCAATAATAGAGGTAATATTTAAAATAAATAATAGGCATCACTTTCAGTAGAAAATAAGATTCTTAGTTTAGTTTCTCAAGGTTTTGTCCATATCATCTCACCACCTAAGTCAATTTGCTGTGTAGAAATTAGGAAGATAAACAAAATTAGAAGACTGTTAGTTCCTCATAGAAATTGGGAGCATCTGTCCTGAAGCTTCCCGGAACAATTGTATTGGTCTTTATTCTGGATCTGGGTCATACACATACCATTTTTATAAAGCTTTAGACCAGTGCTAAGTAAGTGACCAATTCTGATTTTGCTCAGACAGTTTAGGATTTGTTTACATTTCCCAAGGATATTACTTCAGCTTTATAAAACTGGCTTTTTCATGTATCATCCAGTATTGTATTTGTGGAGCAACAGAATAGTTCAAAATATGAAATTTTAAGGACAGCCACCTTGACAAGAAATCAGCCTGATTTTAGAATTGTAGTGGCTCTCTTTTACTATGTATGGTTAGTATAACAGAAGAAATACAATTTCTGTAACATAAATAGAGAATATATTGCAACTTGTTATTACACAGTACTAAGAATAGAAGAAATTCCTCAACTTGATTGAAACAATGTTATCTATCTATGTGAGATTAAGTCATATGTTTTGATTGTCTTTGTTGTGATAATGCTAGCTTAACCTATGATTTCCATATAAATTAGGAAAATTATGATTAAAAATTAAAGAAAAATTATTTCTTCTATGTTGGGGTAGAACAATAAGTCTAGACCTTGTAGGAACATGGTCTTTTAGTCAAACAAGAGTTCACCATTTGGAACTGAAATTGCAGTCCTCTGAAATTTGTCTGTGTCTTTGTTATGTGTTATATCATCTGAAGACCATGAAAAAGAAAGTGATGTGTATTTTCATGTGAATTTCATAATGTAAGAACAAGAGAAGTTCCCCTACAGAATTTCCAATTTCCAATTGTACTTTTTACTAAAGTGTAAGTGCTGGCATGTGTAACACTGAGAAACAACAATGCCTCATTTTAAGGTCACAGTCAAAGGTTAAGGGCTCCTGGGCCCTCCTCTTGCTTATTACTGATTTGTTGTTGACCTAGGGCAAAACACTTAAATCCTCCATGTAAGTATTTCCAAAGGTCTCTGTCTTGATCAGGAATTTACCCAACTAATGACTTTCTTATTTTTGTTCACTCAATTTTCTCTTCATCCTTTCTGTTGTTTGTGGAGAGGAGATGCTACCACTTTAACTATTTTAATCTTCTTGTTCTGCTTCCAGCTTGCAAAGAACGATTGATGGTTTAACAAATTTACTGAATAAACTTATTTTTCATGCCCACTGACATTAACATTTGGAAAGTAGAAAAAAATCAAACAAAAGAGGAAAGAACCTGGGTTCTGAGTCTGTGTACACAATAATGAGTTCCTTGCTACACATCAAATCAGTTAATTGCATCCACAGGAACAATTTAATTTAATTTAATTGGAATGTGAGCATAGAGACAATGTTTGAGGGCAAGAAATCACACCTGGAAAGTAGAAAGTTGTAATCGTTCCCATTAAGTTAAATGAGGAAAAGCCCATTGAAGGAATGACTTGTGTTGCCTTCAGCAACATGACCTAAATTTGTTTTAAATAGCCTGAAATGTAAAATCACTTATTCATGTCCAATGTTCTCAACAGAACTGAAACCTAGAGTGTAAATATATGAATTGAGTTCAATTTTTAAAAAGTAAGTTTATTCCACAAAGTATTGGCATTTCATATATAAACAAGGAGAAGAGTTGGATAAGAACATGCATTGTTGGCAAACTAGTATTACAAAGGTATTCCTTAGTTATTGTTTAATAAGTTTTTAAATTTAAATTTCTTACCATAGTTTTCTTACCATCAAATCCCTAGAAAACTGGATATCACAAAGTGAGCATTATTGTATCATTTTATTGATGAGAAAACATGAGGCAAAGAAAATTTAAATGGTTTTCATTATACTATTTAAGTACAAATATCACCCCTGAACTTAGTTTTAAATCTTATTTCTTTTGTTTTAAAAAACAGTGGTAATCAAGAATCATTTATTTGTTCAGTGTTCATATTCATTATTTTATTACCATTCATGAACAAGTAACATTAACTTTCTCCCAGATATTTACATTTGTCATTTTGGTGCTTTATTTTCTACTGAGAGGATATATTACTGATCCACATAATGTCTCAATTTAGGGAAAGGAGGCCATTGACATACTCTCAAATATCTATCAAGAAATTGTCAGTTCAAAAACAGATTTTTGGCTACAGTAGTGATTTTCATTATGAGCTTATCATTGAATCTTCCAGGCCTGATTTGCATGTGGAAGCAGCCAAAGCGAACATTTCATGTAAGTTCATCATGCCATTACCTAATTCCACTGAAAGCAATAAATTTGAAGTTTGACTTCATCAGACCTAACATTTTGCAAGATCCAAATCCAAAAATAGCATTTTTACATTATTAAACATTCATTTTAGACATTATTAAACTCTGTTACCTCTATTTAAAGTTCCATAACACTATGTTGTAATGTTCCTTGAATACTTCACAGTGTGGTAACTAGTAATTCTACACATTATAAGTTGCTGCAGCTTAAAGACAAGCTGGTGCTAATATACTAGAAAATATGTGTATAGATTTTCTCAAACCTACGGTATAGGTACTATGTCCATTTAAGATTGACCTTGTGTCTAACAACTTTGATGATAAAAAGGAATTTGAATCGCTCAGTGAAGATTCTTCTGGAATATTAACAATGCACAGATATAGCATAAACAAGAATTTTTGAAACATACACTAGAATCTGAAAACATAAAATGAATAATGGAACTGCAGGCAAATTATATCACACCTGCTGCTTTTAGATCTCATAAAATAAAGATCTATTATAGGATGTATGATCAAAAGTATCTCAAGTCTCAAGGTCTCCAAGTTCTGCTATTTAGGATTTGCATAATCATCTCTCTTAGATTGCAAAGAGTTTGTCTGATTTGGTTCTAGACAATAGTATATAGCCAAGCTGATGAGATTTTCCCATAGTCATTACATGATCTTATTTAAGATAAAATCTTCCTGTTAGAATTCTCAAGAAACATTTTTTCCAGAAAAAAAAAAAAGACCTACAAAGCACCCTCTCCAAGCTAAATTTTGTCTAGAGCTAGAACACAGCCAAGATCTTCAGTCACAGGGGTACTCGGGGATGAATTCTGTCAATACAGTCAGTCAGGAGGATCTCCTCTAGTTAAGTCTTTAGTTGAGAGTACAGCGTTGGTAGCAGTTGATCATAGTATCGACCTCAAGGAGTACATCCTACAGAGTGTTACTGAGACATTGCAGCCACTCAAAGTTCAGATGATAGATTCATCTTATTGCAAGTCATAGTCTGCAGTAATGTGTTTCACAGTGATATACACCAGTGTTGTGATGACATATACCATATTCCCAGTACAAAACACATATTATAAATTTAATATCACAACAATGACAAACAAGATACATTTTAGGTGAGCTAATTTGTTACAATGTTCAATAATAGAAAGTTAATTGTAAATATTTTGAATACTTTATTTTTTATTCAAATCTTTAGTGGTGCATTATATATACACATCATAGTCACTTTCAGCATTGAAAATTTCTACCAGTATGTGATATGACACAATTTGATTCTGATTTTTTCCCATTCCCCTATCCACCCCAAAACCACCCACCCCCTATATACATAGGCTTTTTCTTGTTTATAACCATCACATTATTTTTCTTCTCTTTACTTACCACTACACCCCATTTCCTTTTAAATATTTTCTATCTCACTATATCTACTACATATAATAGAACTCATTTACATCTCCTTTTTCTCATACTAGAGAAAATATATTATATTTACAAATCTGTGACCTATTTATTTCATTTATGTAAATTATTTTAAAATAATTTAATATTTCCTTGCATAGCTGTGAGAAAGAAAATAGAACATCACAAATAAATCTCACTGGAAATTTGACAGCATAATTTTATTGCCAAATAATATTTCAGATTTTAAGAATTATATCTGTACAAACATGTTTGCATATGTATGCATAGTAATAACTCAGTTCATGAACACTTCGGTGTTTGAATAATTCTCTTTGCAAATAGAAGAATTTGGTAATTTTTTGTTTCCATTCAGGAACTCCACGTTGAGTGATGACAAGAACTTCGGCCATCTTCCCCACTCTGACACTGGGTCATGGCTTCCACCTGTGGGCTCATGCTTGCAGACAGATCTATACACACTTGCTGTGAAGCTTTTCTGTGTTCTTCTAGCACATAAAGTGCTGTAAATATTGTTCATTTCAGATGGGATAAAGAATGTGCAGAGAAAATGTGGTGTTAAAAGAAAGTGTAGAGTGGTGATGAAAGTGACAAGAATCTGCAGTGCGATAAAGGTGACAGAAAAGTGCAGAGAAAATATGATAAGATTTTGAAGAAAATAATCACTGAATTGGAGCAGGAAATTGTAGAATAGGGTGAGTGTGGTAATTTTGTGACTAATTTAGTTTTGGAGTACAAGAAGACAAGGTTGACAATCTGAACTCTTGAATAATAAATATGCCACAACAGGAGCAAATGTGTCAAAAGGAGTAACAGTGTTAACCAAGCAAAAAACACAGTGCTGGAAGAGATGGAAGAACTTCTATTAGTGTGGTTAAATGGGAAAGGGCTGGCAGATGATAGTTTTAGTGAAACTATGATTCGTGAAAAAATGTGAAACTTTGGTGATTTACTGAAAAAAAAAAAAAAAAAAAACCTCTACAAATACCAAACTGATTACCTTAAAGCCAGTAGAAGTTGCTTTGATAAACTGAATCAGAGAAGTGTCATCATAGTGTGACAACATACAGGGAAGCCTTCCAGGTCTGACAAGGCTGCTGCAGAATGCTACAAGAAGAATTCATGGCATTCATGAAAACAGAAGGATAAGTTACTTAACAAATATTCATTTAGAATGAAACAATGCTCTTCTAGAAGATGCTGATCAGAAACTATATTATGCAGGAGGAAATGACACTGCTGGGGCAGAGTCACAGAGTTACCCTTTTGCTGTATGCGAACATGAGCACCAATCTGGTGTACCATTCACAGACTCCTTTCCATTCAAGAAATGGAATACAAGCAAAGACAGACTGCCCATCATGTTAAGGGTCAAGGATAGAACTTGAGTCACAAGTTCTTTACGGTTGACTACAACATGAGTTCATATGCACCATTAAGAAACACCTTTCTGATAACCAACTGTCTGAAAGATGCTTTTATCTAAGAGACAATGTTCCTCCTTGTGGATGATATGGAAGTTTTATATGACTTCATAAAAGTCCAGTTTCTGAGGTGGAGATTTAGCTCAGTGGTTCCAGAACCTACCTTACAAGTGCAAGATCCCTGGTTTGATCCCTGGTCACCATGTACAACAACAATGCTGGGCATGGTGACTCACACCCACCGGCAATCAGTACTATATTCCACAGTGCTGGGTATGGTGGCTCAAGCCTATAATTCCAGCACTCAGGATCCAGAGGCAGGAGGATTGCTGGGTTTGAGCCTTTCCTGGGCTACATAGTGAGCTCAGGGCCTGTGAGAACTGCAAAGTGAGACCCTGTCTCAAAAAAAAAAAAAAAAAAAAAAGTCTTTCCCTAAGCCAATGTCTTCAAGAGTTTTACCTAATCTATTTTGCAGTAGGTTTAAGACTGTCTGTTTTAATATTTAGGCCTCTTATCCACTTTGATTTTAGCTTGGTACACGGTGAAAGAGTTAAATCTAGTTTTAGCCTTTGGCAAGTTAAAGCCCAGTTTTTCCAGCACCATTTGTTAAACAGGCTATCTTTCCTCCATTGAGGATTTTTGGCTCCTTTGTCAAAGATCAGGTGGCTCAGTGTATCTGGAGTAGTTTCTGGATCTTCTGGTCTACTCCATTGATCCTCAGGTCTATTACTTTGCCAGTACCATGCAGTTTTTATCACAGTGGCTTTATAGTATAGTTTCAGGTTTGGAGTTGTGATACCCCCTACCATGTCCCTGTTGCTTAGAATTGCTTTTTTTTTGGCCTTGCTAGGTATATACACACAAGAATTAAAAGACTCATATCACAGTGACATATGTGCACCCATGTTTATAGCAGCTCAGTTTGTGATTGCTACATCTTAGAAACAACCCAAGTGTCCATCAACTGGAGACTGGATAAAAAAGCTGTGGTTCTTCTACAGAATGGAGTATTGCTCTGCCATAAAAAAATGATAAGTTTGAATCATTTCTACTTAAATGTACATACCTTGAGGATATTCTCATAAGTGAAATAAACAGGGCACAGATAGGTACATATCACATCTTTTCTCTGGTATGAGAAAATGAAGATGTAAATGAGTCTTAGCATTGTATGTTACATATTGTGAAATAGAAAATGCTCAATGTAAAATAGGGTGAAGGGGGAAAATGTTGAGATTGTAACAAAAAAGTAAGGAAACAAATTTTATGTATATGGGTGGGGTGGTAGGGTGGGTAGGGCTATGGGAAAAAATGAGAATTAAGTTGAGACTTATACTGGTACAAATCCCCATTATGGAGTGCAATCATGATGTGTATATTTAATGTACCAATAAAGATTAAAAAAAAAAAAGTCAAGTTCCTCCTTCTGAACACCACACTCTTTCTGCTGCCCATGAACCAGCAAGTTATTTTCCACTTCAATAAGTGATACATACAAGCACTCTTCATTATATATTTTAATGTAATTAAATAGACATCTTTGACTGAAAAAATTCTGGAAGAATCATTTCACTGTCCTTCACTGCATCAACCTCACTGAGGGAGCCTAGAAAGATGTCACATGTTAGAATTTAGACAGACTGAAGGAATTGGCCAGACTGAACATTACTTTGAATGTCTGATGCATGTGAATGGAGAAGATTGTGTACATGGCCAAGAGTGTGGCCAAGAGTATGTGCCTGGACTTCAATGGTGCAGACACAGAGGAGCTCGTTGGAGACCACAGAGAAGAGCTGATGACAGAAGACTATTGGTCTAGGGACAAGAAACACTTCATTGAGGAAAAGGAAGACAGAGAGGAGGTCAGCAATGAGGGGATAAAATCCATTATGGAAAAGTGTAACAGGTGCAAAGATTTATTTGAGAAATACAACCCAAACATAACTGCAATGAACAGAGTATTGAATCTGATGAATGATAATGTGGTCTCTCATTTTCAAAGAATCAGACGGCACAGGAAAAACAATTGATATTTGATAGATATTTTTAAGTCAAAGTTGACCCTGCCCCTAAGATACTAAGAGAGGAAACCCCTGATATCTATCTAGTGGGTGACTGTCCCTCCAGACAATAATCTTTTCCCCACTCAAACTACTGTCCTCTATCTCAAAAGTTGCATCAAGCAAGGGTAGTGTTCTTTGTCTTCATATTGTACTGCATTTCATATGTTTTTGGTTAAAAAGTACATATGGCTTAGAATGGATCAGGGAAAATTTGATTCAGCGCAGGACCCATTCAGTTCTCAACTAGAATAATGGAACAATTTAAGTTAGTGAACTAAGGTACCACTGTATCTCGGTATTTATAATCCTATCATAACATTAATCTACTACTTATGTGTATTAATTATATTTTTTCTTTATTTAACCAGGCCTCATAATAGCTCAGGAAAATGATTCTAAATATTGATTACAAACAGTAGTGCCTCTAACAGCACATAATGGATAATAGATATAGAAAATACATTCTAAGTGATTGTGTGCATTAAAATGTGCTTCACAGAATGTATTGCGAGTATATTTATTGAACACTTGCTGTAATATGTAATGT